>JBAMBK010001465.1:0-50771 GCA_037043435.1 Drosophila suboccidentalis
TATAAAGAGTTGTTAACAAAACTTGTATTCGGACAAAAGTTGATTGATATTAATGCTTTACAATCATTTAATATATTACAAGCTTTCATGTAAAGAACGGCTTTTAATGTACATATTCAATATTGTTAACCATATGGTTGGCTTATGTGCATTTCATATACATATTATATTTAAACTTATTTTAAGAACTGTAAATTAATTTATTATGAAAATAATTTTTAATAAAAACGCATGTTGACAAATTTTAATATTGTACTATATATCTCAATCTTTAGTCTAATAATGGAGTTGATTATTTATTTATTTTTATTTTTTTTATTTATTGAGTATTTTCTAGTGCTACAAGTAGGAGTACTTATATAAATGTATCTCAACTTTATATGTAATATTTTTTCTATTATATTGTTTATCTTAACTGATCCAATACTATATATTCAGTAATTGTCAAAAGAATCATCTATGGCAATGCTTGAGAAACAGCATTCCCCAACTTCTTCCCCTATCCCCTTAACCATACAGAGTTTTCCATACAAATCTAATTGAGTGCGCTAAAAAGTATGTAAACTATTATAAAAATAACTCGGCACCAGAGTTGTTGTCGTTTTCTTTTCGTTTAATTTATACGTACGTGTTCGTTCACACAGCGAGATACGTTGGAATTGAGACATTGAGCCCCGTTGAGCGACGCCCATGCATGGCGATAGCACGCGCGAGTTTTTGTTTCAATTCCGCGCGTTCCGCGTGCTCCGGCGACCGTTTCATTTTCAAATAGTTGTATTAGATTTTCGCTAAAAGTTTTCGCTATCAACAAATCAGTTAACATTCGTGCGCGAACATGACGGGTTTAGTTTCCAGAGCGACCGTTAAAATAAATATTTTGAATTTCTAACAAGTGTTTCGCCCCGTGCCGTGCGAATGCGTTGCCAAGTGCTTTGGGCCAAATAAGTGCAGTAGTGAAAACAAAACAAAATCGAAAAGAAAAACCAGACACAATTCTTCAAAGTTTCGCGTTGGAAAGATACTTATAAATAGAATATAAAGAGTGCATTTTGGCAAAGCAAAATCCGCACACTGAGCAGCAAAATGGCGTGTTCCACAAAGCTATTGAAAGTATTTGCACTGATATGGGATGTAATATACGTGGTGAGTAGACAAGTAATAGGATTATGAATTTTATTACCTGTAACCCGAGATGCTACAGAGACAATAGGCCAGGGGATTAGTTTTGGTTTGTTGGCGGATGTTTCGTATGTAAATCACTTCTCTGACGGGCGGTCAACTCTGTTGTTTAGAGTGTTGTAAATGCTATAAAAGCTTAAAATTATAATAGCATTAAAAGATATAATTACACAGCAATGACTAGTTTCATTAGCCACGGACTTCACTCTCTAAGTTTGCTAACCCCAACTTGAAAGGCTCTGCTAAAGTCTAACTAGTTGAAGGTCTAACTACAGAAGCTGCTAGCATTTATACATTAGAATAATTATATATGTATGTGACTAATTCATTCACACTCTTTAGTTTATCAGCAGGGCCTGCGCTTTGAAGTTCAGCAAATAGACCAAAACATTGGCAATTGTTTATATGATAAGAGTACATAAAAATAAACCTTGACTTCTTCACAAATTCGTTTAAATATTTATGTTTGTGTAATTAATGCGATCAGGCATTGAATAGGAGTATCCGATAAATATATTTATACAGTTTCTACTTACACATCCAGATAGACTTTCAGTTTGATTGAATAGCTAAATGTTTTCGGCACCATTTCAATTACATTTGAAGGTTTTTGGATTCGTTTTTGTTTCAACTATTAAACATAAAAATACTCTACGTTATTCTTATGTTAATTGGCTAAACGGACTGGGCGCAGCTCATCAAATTCAGACATAAAATTTAAAACAAATGCTCAAGTTAACTTTTTATGTGCATGAACATCGAATTCGATTCGAAAACTTTCGAGCTGTTGTCCATTCTTTTTCAGTAATATTGCTTTTTGAATTTTTTCCATTTCATTTTGTTTGTCATCTTTCCAAATATTAAACCACATGCCTTAATTCACTTAATTTATTGTTTGTTGCTTTCATACTTTATGCACTATATTTGATTTTAAAAATAAGAACAAGAAACAAAATTCGTTATTCGCTTAGCAGCAAAAATAAAATTTTAAAACTTGGTCACCCACGCCACACAACTTGGCCCTGAGCAAAAGGCGGTCATAGCTTCTAGCCATATTCATAGAATCTTTTAGTTTATTTTACTTTTGCGCCAACAATTTTTGTGTATTTTTTCATATTGTTTTTTTTTCTTTTATTTTCATCAACTAGAATTTGTTGATGTCATTTTCAGACGCTTTGGCGTTACAAAATTGAATCTAAAAATATTTTTCGGCAATAACCTTAGAGGAAAATGTGGAGCACAGAGAATGCCAAAGGAAATGCCAAAAAGAAACGCGCACATAACGCGGCGTATGCGCAATTTTCCGCATTGGTTCCATGCGAGTAAACTTTGATTTACTGATGAGCAGCTCTGTTTGTTTTTGCTGTAATTATTGTTGTTGTTTTTACCATAGCTTAAAAATTACTTCATTTGGTGCGGCCGCGTGGCTTTAATTAAATGCCAGCTGTGCCTATGGGCCTCCCATGCATTTGAGGTAGGGCACAACCTTTTTTTTTTGTGTAGTTTTCCCAAGCAACAACAACATTTACAGAGATGTGAACATGTATTTATGTTGTCAAGTCTGTTTTTTGTAGACCCACATAAATCTCAGCTCAATGACATTCGTGTAGTTATTCTAGTTTCATTTACCACATGCTGTTCGCATTCCTCCCCGAAACTATTTTAAAGTCGGGGATCTGAACTCGCCCAGGCCTAATCAGCTGTCAGCTTGGCTTATCAGCCAAAGTATAAGTTTATGCAAATATACTATTCGCTACTGGCCTGGCCTTGCCCACTCTATAATTGCATTTAATTGCTTGTCTGCTGGACAAATTAGAGCAAATTATTTGAGCTAATATGTGTACGAATAATACTTGTATGATATCTGTATTTTATAATATAGTTTATCATTTTATTGTTGCTTTGCTGTTGCCGTGGGACATTTGGCTTTTATTATGGAGCACCCAGGTGATAATTACTAAAGATATCACATGTGACATTATGTGTTATCTAATGTTTGTTTATGATTATGCGAATGAGTTGTTAAGTAAGTTAAGAGCTGTCCAAGTACGAGTACGATTACACTGTGCTCTGTGAAGCGTGTACTTGGATTCATTGCCATTGCCACTTTGATTCTATGGGTTATGCTCGGTTTGTCGACCATTTACACTCGGAAGACAGCTTGTCCCGACTCCAAAAGAAGAAGAACAATTGGGCGCCATGTGTAATAAATAACAATTAAATGGCGTTGTATCTCCAGCATAATACCAGATGCCAATGTTGTGTGAAGAAGCCCAAAGGGCTTAAAATTCTCAGAGTGTTGATTTGTTATCTGCATCGCGATGTAAACACTTTATCAGACATTAATTTATGGTCTTGTCTGTGCTCCTATTCATTTGTCCACATAAACTAGCATACAAATTGAGCCACTTCATATAACTTTATTAACGTTTTATGGACAGCGGTTGACTCAATCAAATGCTAATTTGTACTTTTACTTACTTGACCATATTTAATCGTGGGCTTCATTTATATGTACAACGTTAACTGGCAGCAATTAAAATTGTCTGTACTAGCTATTCGATAATTTGCATAATTGTAATTCAAAGAGAGATAGATAGAAACAGACAGACTCAGACATTAGCTAATTTATAAATCGCCGACCTTAATTCAATTACACTTGAGAGCCTCAAAAGGCGCAGCTGAGTAAAGATTAGCTTTTAAGACATCGTAACCAGTTATGGTCACAAATTACTGTAAATAACAAATGTGTTTGCGCTAGACAAACCCCGAAAAATGAAAACAAAATGAAATACAATAAACATAAACATGACAAATTGCAGAAATCAGTCATAATTACCTCACGCTTAGGAAAATCTGAAAGCCAATGTGGCGGCTACTTAACGTGACATCGATTGGACGGAAGTTTGACACTGTTGAGTCTCCTCCCAACTGGTTTCTGGCATTGTAATATTATTCACAATTGAGCTGCCAACAGGTTGCCGTTTGTAAACATCGTGAAAAACAATGTTTGTAAAAATAATTATTGCGCATTTAATAAAGTATTATTTATTGTATGTGCTGACTGTGAATTGCCGATTGCTATTCGAGAACTACTTGCCAAGTGTGCCAAGTGCCAAATTCGAGATTGTTTACATTCATCGGAGGCATGCGAAAATTTCCTTGCTCTGTGAGCAACCGAAATGATTCATTGTAAGAATTATAATTGCAATAGCGGCTAACGGTGCATGCAGCTAATTCGAGCTAATTGCGCCGGCAAGAGTCACCACAAGAATCTAACCAGTGAAAGGGAAAATGCATTAAGCAGTACAAAATACGCGCGACAACGCTGCGTATGAGTGATTTCAGCTGCAGAAGTTGAAAATACAAATGGTGCGAAGGCCGACTTGTTGCTTGTTTCGCTTTAAAGCAACTACAATGTATTTGCTTAGTTGACAATTTTGGTGTTGAGATGTAATAAGACGCGTATTTATTATATTTGCATATTACGCATACGCACTGTATAGCTAGAATATAAATAAAGCCGACAATTGAAATTCATAACACATTTGATAATAAGTAATAAACAAGAATATACTTAATTGTGATTTGTTCTTATAGCTCCTTGGTCTGGCTGTCATTGGCATTGGACTGCACGTCATAATCAAATTCGAACATTTCAATACTGCCGCCTTCATCATCATTGCCTTTGGCATCATCATTCTGCTGGCCTCGCTCTTCGGCACTTTGGGGGCGGTACGTGAGAGCAGTCGCATGACAAAATCGGTAAGTTACTGATCTAATCAATTAGCTACATTTTATTCATTTCCTTTATTCGATACGACAGTTTGTGGCCGTGTTGGTGGTTCTGATCGTATTACAAGTGCTGACGGTGGGCTTCTTTTGGATATTCCAAACATCGCTGCTCATCAATGTGGACAAGACGTTCGATCAGCTGTGGCACGATCAGCCCGTGCCCATTAAGCCCGGAAATGTTAGCCAAATAGCGAGTCTAGAGAGTTGGGTAAGTGTTAAATAAAAGTGTCACATTTCACATATTAATCGATTGTTCTTTTCACTCATAGCTCGATTGCTGTGGCAATGTGGGCTACAAGGATTATCTGCTGCCCCCGAGGAGTTGTTACAACAGCGAGACGGATAAACTTAACTTGGAGGGTTGTCGCCAAAAGTTCTTGGACTACATTGCCGAACGCTGGACAGCATTCAATATATTCTCACTGATTTTAGTCGGTGTGGAGGTAGACTAATCATTTCTACAAATTTTTAATTTTATTATTATTAATTTTTATTTTATTTTATAGATTATTTGTGCTCTGCTCGCCTATGTGCTGGGCAATAGTATTGTGAATCGCTGGAGACGCTCAAAATACTTTCCGAAATAAGTTCACCTTGTCTAGCACTCTTCATTAAACGCATACTCAAAAGAAAGGCCAAAGAATTCTCAATACTGTGCAAGTACTTACAGTACACTAAGCAATCGAATTTCCAGAACAAATATTGCGGCAATTGCTAGTCTACCTCATATTCATCCATCAACAAAAATAAATAAAAGAAAAAACGCAACTGATAAACTGATAAGAGTAATGAAACATCCGATTCCGATTCCGATTCTGAGTCAGCGAAGAGAGCTTAACGACGGTTGCCAAAAAAGGAACAAAACAAAAACCAGTGTTCAAGCCGATTTCGATGTCTACTTACGTACTTTATATACAATATTTATATGCATGTATTTATTTTTGATAAGATTTCTCACAAAACTGTTCAAACTGTTCATAGTGCCTGCCATGAGTAACAATTTTTTATGGTCGATGCAATTTGTAACATTTCAAGCAATAAAGCAACTATGTAGATTTGTACTTATTAATTACAATATAAATTCCTAATAAATCACACAGTTTTTAATGATCAGTCGGAATCAGGGGAAGGGGCACAACATATCAAAACGTCAGCTTAGTTTAATATTTATGTCTCCAGACGTTGACCACCCGCTGCATTGAAGGGCAATTTCAATGCTAAATAGCCAGAAAATTCAGTTCTAAGATCAAAATTGTTTGTTGACATCATTGTTTCTGTTTCGTTGTTGACCAAATAGTACGAGATGGCTCTCATAATCTTGGCAGCCCGCAGTTTCCGTTCTTCTGCAGATGTATCTGTATCTGTGTCTGTATCTTTAATTGTATCTGTATTGGTCTCCACATGTGTGTTCTGTTTGCGCGTGGGCGCCTTACGCTAATTTTTGATTCTTTGTGCTGAGTTTTCATTTCTTTGATATTGACTTTATGTATTCAACGAGTAGACGACGACTCTCTGAGACATTTGTGTATCTTGGCTATTGCATTGGTCGACTGGCGACAAGAACTTGTGGGTTAATCGTCCAACTGACAGCGACGTCGCAACAAGATGCGGCCAAACAAATTCAGATTATGAGTCGGTCCGAGTATTTGCCGTGCGACCATTGCCGATGCTCAAGGTGTGCCGCAACAAAAAAGTATTTGATTTTGTTTCGAGTAGCTTTGGTGTGAAACGATTAACGCAAACTAATTATAAGTGTCATCATATTATACTGTGTTATGTTGTGTAGTGTAATCTAAACGAAAATGTACTGTTCAACACGTCTGCTGAGATACATACTGTGTGTCATCAATTTAATCTATGCTGTAAGTTTAGCCCCATGAGCTGAGCAGCCAAAAATATACGTGACATTGATGGAAGAATTTCAAAACAAATCCGAAATCCATTTTCCAAATAGATTAATGGCTGTCTGCTCATCTGGTATGGCACCTGGCTGCTGGACACGATCGCCGAGGAGCCAAATGCCGTGGATCATGGCGAGAAACTGGCAGCCATTCTCTGCATACTACTCGGTGTTGTCATCGTTCTGACCAGCATCTTTGGCACTGTTGGCCTGGTCAAGCAGTGCAGAAAAATGCTAATTAGTGTACGTCATATCTCGTCAATAGTTTGCCAACCAACTAATGAGTTTTCTTTGCAGTACGCAGTGCTTTTGTTGCTGCTCTTAGTCATACAGTTTATAATGTTTAGCAGTAGTTTTGCGGCCAGCAGGGATGCATTGCCGGAGAGTCTGAGACAGGCATTTGAAGAACTGTGGGATACTCAATATAGGAGCAACAGTACCCTCAACAGTTATGAGGAGTGGGTAAGTTGATTATTGATTTTAACGGTACCTCATTCGAATTCCGAAACTTTTTTAAGGAATTTTAATATAGAAGAAAAAAGTACCAAGAATAAAATTTTAGGAATGCAAAATTGGGAAGAACAAATTAGGAATTTCAACTAAGAAAAATATTCAGAGTACAAAAATTAGGAAACAAAAAATTGGGAAAAGTATCTTTGGTTCTCCTGTCATTGGAGATAGGCGCGAAAAAAAAACAATCAAAAAGGGTAGACAACCGGCTTTTCCTAATTTTTGTTTTACCAATTTTTGTCTTCCCAATTTTTGTTTTTCCAACTTTTGTCTTCCTAATTTTGGATTCCTAATAACTGTATTCCTAGTTTCGGATTCGTAATTTTGGATTCCTAATTTTTCGATTCCTAATTATAGATTTCTAATTTTTTTTTTTCCGAATTTTCGTATTCTGATTAATATTTTTCGATATTCGTATCGATTTTACCTACGATACTACATTTAAATTGAAAAGTTTTTAGAATTCAAATTGATATTTATTTCAATAAATTAACTTAATTAGTTACCTTGAATATATGTGGTACAATATTATTGAAGTGCCATATTTATTTTAAAAATGCCCAAAATATAATTTAATTGTACTTAAACTAAATAAGTTTATATTATTCTACAATAATTGATTGAAATTATGGTCAAAGTAAAATACTTAAATTTATCGCATATTCAAATTGGTTAAGCCAAAGTATAAATATTAAATTTTCTGAGCTTTTTTCATGCAAACTTTAATCATGTTTCTTTTACATAAGCTTCACTGTTGTGGCCGCAACAGCGCCGAGGATTATATGATCTTGGACAGGGAACTTCCTTCCAGTTGCTGCTTGGAACGGGACTGCACGAATCCCATGAATCTCTTTGTGGATGGCTGTGAGAACAAGTTCAAGTTATATGTGAGCAAAAAGACCGCCAATTTTCATACGCTCAGCTGGCTGTTAATATTTATTGAGGTGCGTACCTAGCTAACCATATTATTTAACAATTAATTAACTAATTAAGGGTGTCATTATTTATGGTTTTCATTGTGTTTCTTGCAGTTTGTCGGCTCTGTAGCTACCTGTTATTTGGTGGATAGTATACGAAATCATCGTGATCGCGTGCGTTTCTATAATTAGTCAAACTTTAATTAATTAAATTATCATTTAATTGTTGACACTGTATCCTGTATTATGGTATTCTTATATATTTATTCTTAGTTAGTTTTTGTGCAATTGTGATTGTAAATTTAATACAAAATCAAAGAATTATTTTACTATGTTCATTCATTGATAAAAATATCAATGTCAACGCAACGAATTCAATAAAATGTGTTGTGGCGCTGTAAACCACTTCCCACGCAACAACAACAACACAACAACAACAACATTAACAAATACGCATTACAAGAACAACAACTATAAAATAAACCTGTTGCTATTGACTAATTTCTTGTTGACTGCAAGATAAATATATTAAATACAGCAAAATGTATATGAAAATAAAATGAGTAGGATTGAGATTTACTTTTTTTTTTGGTATAAAAACAATAACAAGACGAAACGAGAATGCCAAGAGATAAAATTGAAAAACAAAAACACACACACACACATACTCGAATACTGAGAGGAGAAGCGCCTTCGCTTTTCCCAATAAGAGCAGAGATGTGGGCGATTCGACGCTCTCGATTTTCTCGTGCCGTTCGCTGTTATACATAGATCAATGGATGAGATGAAAAACAGTGTGTGTAGAGGATAGAATATTGTTTGTAGTACTACGGGCATTTTCAGAAACAAAATTCAGACAGAATCAGTTGATTCACGCCACTGAAAGGCAGCGGTCAGCCAGCTGAGGTTTTTGTATCTGACAGATACAAACGAACTTACGTATAGTCGCAGTCCAAAACTGGCTATTGCCTTATACGTAATACCTATTTAATGCATTCAGCTCATTTTCGCTGATTTAAATAGCAAACAGCCAGTTAGTCACCGAGTCAGTCAGTCAGTCAGTCAGCCAGTCGGAGAGACAGCTGCGCCTTTAGATCACCGCAGCAATCTCGGCAGTTGGCGGTTGTCTCAGTTTCGATTGTTGCATTGCCACAGCAACAACAACACTACAACACTAACGAGATGGGCCTGTCGGATACTACAGCGAAGCATCTGCTGCTTCTTCTCAACTTTGTGTATGCGGTAAGTAAAAGTATCTTTTCTACACAAGTATGTGTACTTCATACTCATACACCTGTTTCAATTTTTGCAGGTGCTCGGACTGGTGCTGATTGGTTTTGGCATCTTCTTTCTGTAAGCCCATGGGATAATCTAATGTAATTCAAATAGTTAACAATCTGTTTTGTCTTTTAAGAGCATATGTCACGACGATTAGCATTGGTGAGAATGTCGCTGGCGGTCTTATAATCGGCCTGGGCGTCGTCATAATAATCATTGCCATCTTTGGCTG
The DNA here is from genome assembly GCA_037043435.1 of Drosophila suboccidentalis. Classification (NCBI taxonomy): domain Eukaryota; kingdom Metazoa; phylum Arthropoda; class Insecta; order Diptera; family Drosophilidae; genus Drosophila; species Drosophila suboccidentalis. Next base: position 9,812 of record JBAMBK010001465.1, read on the forward strand.
TTTGGCTGCCATACACGAAGCACCTAGGCGACTCTTGATAGTAGGTTTAAAAGTTATATCTATAACTTAACTGCAAGTAACTAATATGATTCTTTTTGCAGTACATTGTGGCTGTGGTGCTGTTGATTCTGACACAGCTGCTGTTTCTCAGCATGGTATCGCACGGCACCCAGGATGGCATCTCGGGCAGCATCAACGAGGGCTTTGATAAGTTGTGGGATGCTGAGCGCAATGAAACCGGCGCATTGTCGTTTTACGAGAACTGGCTGCATTGCTGTGGTGTCAACAACTTCGAGGACTATGGGGTCATTCATCATGCGGTGCCCAAGAGCTGCTGCATCGACCAAAAATGCATTGACAGATCCAGTGTCTACACAGTGGGCTGCAAGTCCCAATTCGTGGAGTACTTGGATGACAGGCTATTGGTTTTCAAGATTGTCTGTTGGCTGCTCATTTTGGGAGAGGTAAGTGTGTTTCTCTTTTCAACTGCTTGATCGTAGCTAAACTCCATTTCTCTTACAGGCTGTGGGCGCCGCCCTTGGTTGGCTGCTGTTAACCGGGCTAAAGAACCAAGATCGACGCAACAACGCCGTCTGGATGTAAACAATTTTAACACTTAGACTTAAGTATTATCTAAACTAAAATACACATATATTTAATTGCTTTATAAAACATAATAGTACTTTGATTTATTGTTTTTATATCCACATAATTTCACATGGATGTTATAATAAAAGTAATATTAATTGAAGGATATGTATTCATGTGTTGAAAAATCTTGCTTTCCTAACACGCATATCGGAATATAAACAGAAGTAATACTTAAAATATATCCTGTAGTCTTGAAGATTTTGATAGACTTTAAAATAACAAAGTAAGCCTGGGTCTTGATAGTTTCCCAAAAACGAATTGGTCGAAAGTGCAAAAGAATGCTTATACAGTCGATTTTCCCCAACTCCAATCACCATTATCCAAAGAAAATGTTCGAGCAATGGGGATATTCGACTTATAGAGTTCTTTTTTTCTAAGTTTAAGACTATAAAACTATAAGAGCTAAGCAACCAAATTTGGCACACAGACTTTTTTAAACCCCGAGCAGGTCAAGTTTTTCAAATTTTTGCTGATCCCCTTCCTGTCTCACAGTGTAAGATTTTGCCAATCTAGGGGGACTTAATTCAATAGCAGTCGTTATTTTGAAGCTATCGACTTGAAATTTGGAGTGAATGTTCGAATATCCCCAAATAAATTTTTGTTCTAAAATTTAAAGTGGGCGTGGCAGTTTAAAGGGCGTAAAAAATTAATAATAAAAAAAAAAATTTTTTTTTCTTCAAATTGAATATTTTTGTTATATACTCATGCTTTTGCTTTTAACTTCAAAATTATTGGCCGAAAAAACTAAAAAATGGTTTTGTTGCAAAGATAAATAGTTTATTGAAAGAAAAAATAAATTGTTATAGTTTTCACAATTTTTTAAATTAAAAAAAAAAAACTTGAAGTTGATAAAGGGCTGGGAAAAGTTTTTTTTGCAAATTTATTCAAAATCTGAGCTCGAATCTTAACTTTCGTCACTAGATAGACCATAAGATTATAATTTGACGGTATGAGGTTAAAGGCGGGACTTCAATCTTATAATCAACGTCTTTTATTGTGCCCTGAAGCCAACTTGCATTTTTGGTAATAAATCTGGATATATCTCTCTTAGATTTACTCTACCTCGACTCAAATTCATGGCACATGTTTGATAAGTGCATCTTTAACTTTATATAATCCATACCATTGCCAAAAATCATCGCTGCGTGCTCTAGGAGTGAGTTAAGCTTAACGGTTTTTAAGGTGCTTGACCAAACCTGGAAAAACTGTGCGCGTGTTATTGCACTCATTGGGCATATGGGCAAAATTTTATTTCTGATCCTGATTCAGAATGATATTCCCCAGACGATGTATGTTTTGGTCGATTTGAATACGATAGAGTACAGTTAGTTTTTTTCCATCAAAAATAAAACATTGTTAAAAATTTACTTACTTTTTGGCACTTATTTCCAACAAATAATAAACAATTTCAAGAATATCACTTTTTTTTTGATAATTAATGTTATCTATTAATTTAAGCTATCACCCTACTTAAACGCAACAAGATCGGACAAATAGAAAAATGGTAATGGCTGTTTTAAGTTTTAAGCAATGTAAGTGCCTAAAAGCACGCAATAAAAAATATTTTAAATTAATTTAAACAAGTAACGGGTATCCTAAAGTCGGGAGCTCGACTATAGCCTTTTCCGCTTGTTAAGTGTTATATTGTGCTACGCGATTCAATGTGTGACACCCTGTATATTGCATTCAAAGCGCCTGCGCCGGCGTCGGCTTTTCCAACTGAGACTGAAACTTAAACCGTGAGTGCTGTCAGTTGAGTGCCAGCATTCGAGCCATAAGTGACGCTGCCACGTCCGTACTTGGCTTAGTTTGTGCCGCATAAACAATGCCACTCCCCGCAGCATAAGAGCGAGGTTCACTGTCAGTGTCATAACAGCCATACTAGTTGCAATTGGGCCTAAAGCAAGGCAATACAAATTAACTTGCAAGCAGTGAAAATTAGTCGTAAGTGTGAAAATATTTCCCAGATTGGTAAACACAAAGTTTGTACGAGGGGCGCGTCTTACACGTTGTTGTTATTATACTTATTTATTTCCAATAGTTCCGAAAGTTTATTTCCAATAGTTCCGAAACATGGAGAAGACATTTGCCATAACACCGTGGAAATATGCACTGCTCACAACATGCATTCTAATTTCGGTAAGTTCACTTGAAGTCGTTGACCAAGTCAGGTCCCCAGAGGACGTTTACTGACCTCCTTACCGACTTCCCAGACAGAACGTAGCCAAAGCTTTCGAGTGCTTCCGCACAGACAACTTGCAGCATAAGAGAAATAATCGATATTCTGAATGTGCAGGCGAATTTTGTGTTTATAGGAAATTTATCAGAGCCATGAACAGCTGTCAGCAGTTGGCTATTTAAATCCGATTGTTTACTTTCGCCTTCATTTGGCATACGTGTGGTATACGTAATATGTGAAGCGCTTTTCATAGTAATTATTGTTAAGGTTATTGCTGTGACTGTTGATGTTGTCAATATTTTTAGCGTTGGGGTCTAGGCCACGTTCTGTCCAAATGATTTTTGCATTTCGAATAAATTATTTTCATTCTCATATTAACAGGCTCTCAACATATTTTTCTTCTCGTGTGGCGTTGTCACCTGGGGCTCTGCCTCCTCCATCTATGGTGGCTATGCGTCGGCTCTTTGTGGTGCAGCAGTCTTTGCCGCCGCCTTTCTGGGCGTGTATGTGTCACTTAAGGAGTCTTACAAGTACTCCATATACGTAAGTGCCTAGCAGAAGTATCCTTGTCACGTCTCATCCAATCGAAATATCTTACAGTACCTGATCAGCACCACATTGGTGATGACTGTGTTGGCCACATACTTTTTTACCTATTCGTCGATGCAGGGACAATTGCTGCGCCAGTTTGAGGATCGTGTGAAGCGTTTATTTGACGAGAAGTCGATTCATGATGATACCATGCAGCCCATCCACAGCCTGTTCCGTTGCTGTGGCCTAGACGGGCCCCAGGACTATCTGGCCACGGAGCAGGGTGCATTGCCCGGAAGCTGCTGTTATTCAGCTGATTGCACCAAGCCCTCTAATATCAATGATGAAGGTTGTGCCACAAAGGCGCCACGTCTTTTACTGCTACAGGCAGAAATCAATTACTACACTTGCATTGCCATATTCGCGCTTGAGGTACGATTCGACAAATATTAAATACCATAATAATGTAATACAACTTTAAATTAATGTCTTATTTCAGATATTGGGCCTGTTCTCTGCGTATTTCATGGGCAAGGCACGCAAGTTGATCAAGACAAAGGACGACGAGACTCCCATTAATGAGAATTAAATCGGCAGTTATAGATATTTACTACTTAGTCCAATTTAGTCGATACTTGGCAATGCCAAACCAAATAGTCAAATTAGTAAATTTATGATTTTTAAATAAAAACAATACGAATACGTTACTCTGTTGATTGTTTGAATCGGCAAATAAACCAAATTCCAGCACCTTAACAGCACTGGCAAATTCCCAAAATCCGCACGATTTACGCTTCCAACGGCTCTCGTCACTCGGGCTCACATCATTTCGACGATCAGCGCCGATCCGATCGGTTGTGTTATATACACCAATTAATTCTGTCAGCGCCTCTCAATCGGTAGTCAACATGGGCTGTACATCCGGTTGCTTTAAGTGCTTCCTCAACATTCTAAACACAGTCTTTGCGGTAAGTTTTCTATCTAACTAAATCAGTGTTTATCGAGAGAATAACAGTTAAAGAATATACATAATATTCTACATATCTCAACGTAGATTCATATATTCATATTTATATATAGAGAAAGATAGATACATACATGCAATGTCGCTTTGAAGTACGAACGTGAATACATTGAGTATTAAAATTGTTAACAAATTTGTGCAAACGTGTACGAAATAAAATATTTAATAACACATATATAGCCGGTTTAGACTAGAGAATTTACAGATTAATCTATGGAATAGCCGGATATGTTTATGTTTATACTAAAATATACATATGTATGCATATGTTTTATTTGAACTCTGCGAGAATCGCTTAAGGTTAACTTGGACAAAAAAACATACTTTATTGATAAATGAAATGTGTTCGATGAGAAGATATTGTGATGTGCCCAAATACGCATAATAATTTAGAGTTACTATTATCAATTTGTAATTAAGTGTTTATGGTTAAAATGGATTGTTTCTATATTGTTTTATAATTATATTTTTATATTTCTTTTGATTGATTGAAAACGATAGAAAACTTTAGGATTTTGCATAAATTCCAGGAAATTTTGTATGAATGCTTTGAATGTTTATTAAATGATTCGTTAAGAGTTCTGCTTTTATTAGTTATTAATAATGCAAATAAAAACTAGAAATATTTAAGAGTTAAGCACTTTAAAAGAACCGTATTTGCTATGAAATATGCAATTACATCTTTATCTGAGTCATGCAATTTATAAATAACTTTTGAAACAGAAAAACAGAATGCATATAGATTATCATATCTCAATTTTTTTGATTGCAGCTCTTTGGCCTGCTGATAATAAGTCTAGCTACATTGAGTCTGCAACAAGCACCAACGGTTTACATTACCTATCTGTATGTGATAGGCGGGATTGTGTTTGTCTCATCCATTATCGGCTGCTGTGGCATCTGCCAGGAGAGTGTCTGTTTGACCACAACGGTGAGTGAACTTGATAAACAACTCCCAACAACAGAAGCTGACTGCTAACCACATCCAAACACATATATTCTTATACAAGCGCAGTATGGATTCATATTGTTTGCATTGCTTATTGTGCAATTGTTGGGCTTGTTTGGAAAGAACTTTGATGAGGATTACATAAAGCAGTTTGCTGTCGAAGATGTGGATGCCAATTGGAACCTGGAGGTGATCAAACCAGGCGCCATGGACAAAATACAGCGAACGGTAAGTGAGAAGGCTAGATGACTATCATTTGAAAGAATACCTACTATATGTATCTACAATTCGATTCTTTCAGTACGAGTGCTGTGGACGTAATGGACCAGATGATTACGTAAGCATTGGACGTCCAACACTACCAAAGAGTTGTTATCCCGAAGAAAAGCAGAGTATTCCCTTCCATGCAACAGGCTGTCTATCTGCAGCTGCTGATGAGTTTCTCAGATTCTTCAACTACGTGGACATCAGCAAATGGGGATCATGCGGCATCACGGTATGTCTATATTATCCTATGATTGCTGGTATTACTAATACATCAATATGATATCATTCCAGGCTCTGCTGTGCTTCTGTTCATTTTATTTAGCGCGACGTTTTCGCAAGGAACGCCTAAGATACTCTTATCATTATTAAAACGAACTGATTTTTAATCAATATTTTCCAAATACTCAAAATCGAAATTTATGTTTATGTACAATACGATTTGTCAACATTTTACAAAATAAATTGTTAATCAAGTCTAGCTGTGGGTCTATCAATTAGAAAACTATCTATTGGGCTGGCGTCATTCCTCCGTCCCAGAGCCACTCAATCATGACGCAATATGAGTTCGATAATCGCAACGCATTAGTTTCCGGAGAGGGAGAAATGATCGACTATAGAGACTCTCATTCTCTCGGGCTGCTAACATCTGGCGCATTTGAGAGGTAGCGCCAGAGTCCATTTAGAACCAGACGCGGCCCCTAGACCTAAATCCCAAGTACGCCACTTTAGAGCGCGCTCAGTCATTCATTCACTCAGTCATCTAGTCACCCAGTCACTCAGTCATTCCGTCATTCAGTCGTTGGCTCTCCGACTGGAGTAGACCGCCCGGCTGTTTATTTGTTTGTTTGTTTGGCTTCCGACATCGTTGGGGCTTTGGTATACATACATTGACTTTTGATTTTGGCTTTTTTGCCTTTGCTTTTCATGTTTGTTTACTGTCTTTTTGTTTGTTTTGCTGTGGTGCGGTGCGGTTGCTTGTGGTGCTGTGTTGCTGTGGTTGTGTAGAGCGCCAAATGCAAACGCTGCTCGCCGCCGACAGCTTCGGATTTGGCCTCAGTTTCAGTTTCAGTTTCTGTCTGTGTTTCTGTTTCTGTTTCAGTTTCAGTTCGTTCGTGACCGTGTCCGCTCTAGCATTATAGCTCTCTACACTCGTAGTTCTCCGCTCGATTTCAAAATAGACAAACGACTCGTGAGATCCCAAGTACTTTGCCAGCATTTGTTGTTGTTATTGTTTTCCAGCCTGTACAAGCTGTTGCACGTGTCAAGTGCCAACAATTACAATTATTTACATACTATATAATAAATTCAACAAATTTGAAAAACATACATTGTTGAAAAATGGGCTGCGCAACGGGCACCATTAAATATTCATTGTTCCTCTTCAATGCATTATGGGCGGTAAGTTTTGAATATTTCGAAATACTGAAATTTACCATATGGCAGTCTCATATCTTGTCCGAATTTATTCGAAATTGCATTTGCTTTTTTTTGTTTTTTAATATTTCACATGCGCTCGCAAAAGTGCTTCGAACAGAACCTTTTTTTAGCTCTAGCAGGCGGCAGATGATATCATCTTGTATGAGTAAACTCGTACATATGCGTGCTTAGTTCACGACTATTATTGCTAGTCAAAGACACTCATACATTCACACATCCAGCCAACAATCTTCTACAGTATGCGTGTGTGTGAGTATCTGTGTCTATTGTCTGTGGCTTTTTGCATTCCTTGAGCCGCGTGGAAAGCTTCATTGTTAACAACACAAACAGCGAACGACCACGACGTCATGCCTTTAGATTTAGTATAATAATTAAGAAACAATTTAGAAACCGGATTAGAAAACATACACACAAGACACCAATGACAATGTCAACACCTGGCGTTGAAAGCAGCTAAAGGTTTTTCAGTTTTTTCTTATACACGGTGACAGTCGGCCTTACAAATTTAATGCTCTCATGTTTCATATTTCACAATAGGAACTGTTAACTTAATTGGGGCTAAACGTATACTAAAGAAGTTTTAGACTTGTCGATGACATCAGAAAGTTGCACCTGACAAATCACTTTTATATTTTTAAAATCATTATTTTATTAAATTCTACTTGAAGGAATATATAAAGTTAATTTTGTTAAGCATGTGAAGTCATCAGATAGTAGAAAGGGACGTGCTGCTAAATATACGCCCCCCAAATGAGAATTTTCACAGCTGCACTATGGTAAAAAAAACCCGATATTTTGGCATAAACTATAAATATAAAGATAGAGACTTGCAATTTGGCATGAACTTTAGTTAGACTGATTTAGAATTTTGCATTTTTTTTTTTTGGAATTGGACCACGTCCTTACCTCCCCCTCCCCATACAACTATGCGAAAAAGTGAAAAAAATTTATAAAAAGTCTTAATGTATAGCTAGAGGCTTGAAATTTGACACGAAGCCTAGTTATAATATTCAAAAATATATAATTTTGGTTGTTATTCAATTGGACCTTGTTTCATCCCCCTTCCTTCCCAACTAAGAAATTTTAGGCTTAAATATAAAGCAATTTATTTTAAGCTTTGCATGTATGCTAATTAGACTAAAGTAGAATTTACAATTTAGTTTGTTTTTAATTTGAACACGTTTTCACCTCGCTCCTCATCTGAATCTGAGAAAAATCAGATTTTCAGCCAAAATTCACACCTACCATATACGCAAAACTCTCGTGCAGTTTTGTGCAGTACTAATATAGAGCTTTTCAGAACAGGAACACATTAGTCAGTTTTTAGCTAAATATACACATAAAAAACACATTGGACAGTTGCAGTTAATAAAACACAAATTCTAAAAATATATACTACTACCGTTTTTTAAATACCTTTATCAACTTTATCCATACTAAGCAATTTTTATTATGCTTAAGGTACAAACACAATTGGCTCTGAAAGTTGCAATTGTTTTTCCCGCACTTTTTCAGTTCATATTGCACTCTCAATAAGCTGACTTTGAGAGCGCTTAAAATATTAAGGGTAGTCCCGAAAAATCTAAAAATCGAATTACCATAGTGAGCTGTTATTTGTTATGAAAAATTAAAAGAAAGAGTTTTTTGTGGCATATTACAATTAAAATGTATGTTTGGTTGATGTTTTTAATGTTATCTAAAATAAGGATCTAATTTGTGCTTTTTCTGGTTTTTCTTTTTGATAATAAAACTATCTTTATTTCACCAAGCCTCCATGAATTGTTTATAATAATAGTAATATTGTAATTAATAAAACTGAATATTTCAGATCCTTGGCATTGTTGTCATAGTGTTTGGCGGCCTTGGCTTGGGGGCGATGCCTGAGAAGTATGCAATTGCCATTATGGTACTGGGCGGCGTTATACTGCTCATATCGATGTTTGGATGTTTTGGCGCCATCCGTGAATCATCTCGCATGCTGTGGACGGTATGTACTCGTAGCTGCTTACCAATTCATCAGATAAATCAAGAGCTAAACTTTAATGCAATTAATAGTATGTGACGCTGCTGTTGGTGCTGCTAGTTCTGATAGTCGTCGTCATCTTGTTCAATACCCGAGATACGTTCAAGAGGTATGCGGTGCAAACGGTGGAGGATCATTGGCAACAAGAGCTGACCAGGCCGGGCAGCATGGATCTGATACAGAAGACGGTAAGTGTTGGAGGTTGGCACTTTGGCTAAGTTTCAGTTAACTTGTTTGTGTATTGTAGTACACTTGCTGTGGACGCTATGGAGCTGGTGACTATTTTACCATTGGCCATCGCAACGATACTGTGCCCTCGAGCTGTTGCAGGAGCAACAACTGTGTGAATCCATTGAACGTCTACAACGAAGGCTGTCTGACCAGTGTCGAGAAGGCCTTTGCTGATGAGGCCACAACAACGCGATACTGCGAATGGGGACTGCTGGGATTCGATGTAAGTCGCTGCTGGGAACGACCACCCGCTGTGTGTCTGGAGGATTTGCATTAACCATTTGCAATTTGTCTATTTTCAGCTGATAATATTGGCGCTAGCCATCATACTGGCCATACATTATTCGAATCGCAGGCGCCGCTACAACTATTAGAATGCAGTATCGAATAAGCTCTAACTTTTAGTCAGACTTGCACTCGTACCTCATCTTAAGTGTCACCAATGTACCTTTGCCACTTTAGGCTGAACATGGATCCAATTGTGTTCCCTTGCCAAGCAAACCCAGTGCCTAAAATATAATTTATCTCGAATATAAACAAAATTGCTTCTTGTCTTTCTTTTGTGAATGCTCATCTGAATGACTCAAATTTCGAAAGCTCTCGAAATCAATTAGGCGAACAAATCGAAGCGTGGGAGTTGATATTCAACCTATACTCAAACACAGTTAAGCTCTAATGACGACACGCTTAATGAGCTTTCTGCGGTCACGCCGACCAGCTGCACAGCATCGGGCAATGTGCCAGAGCTTGATCCACGATATTCACATTGCAAAGAGGGATAGAGAGAGGCAGAAAGAGAGGGCATTAAAAGTGAAATTGGACTTGAATGTGGCAGCTCTATACTACAAGTTATTATCAGTGCATGTTAGCTGCACAGAGATTCATCAGAAGCTTTAATCACTGACGTTGATTTCCGAGAAACCAAGTTACTCACTTGATGTAATTTCCTATACAGAGGCTGTAATAAAATTAATCATGAAAATATTTGACAGAAGAATATTTAAATAAAATAAGGAATATTTAAACAGAAGATAATTATAGTAAGTACTTCATTGGTTCTTCTTCCGAAAATATTAGTATTGTATGTATGTACAAATGCAACACTATAAATTCAACTAAGTATACATCTTTTTAAGGTAAACAATATTAATTCTTTATTCTGTAAATTATCAGATATGGATATATTATCAAAAGTGTATTTCATATATTGTACAATTTGTAAAATTATAAATATTTTCTGTTTACATTTCCAATAGCCGACAAAGTTTCATGCCAGACGAATCAATCAAAAACTGTTAATTAGAAATGAATATTGATTTTTATATTTAAATATCAAACCTCATCTGATAATGTACCGTATAAATTAATTTACAACTTATCACCTTATCGACTCGATTAAATCAGGTTAATAAACTGAGAACTAACTGCTGAGATAAAATGTAAAACTTGTTACGCCTGACAATATGACGTATCGTAAGGGGGAGGGTATTGAGAGTGACGTCATTGTTTGGAGCGTTAATATGCGCGAGCGCATTAACTCTCTTTTCCTCTTGGTCTTACTCTCTCTCGCTCTCTCGATTACTCTCTGTTTGCATCTGTGTGTGGGGTGTCTTCTGAGCATGTGTGAGTGTGTGTGTGAGTGCCTCAGTCGCATTCAATGAACAAAATAACAATATTTTTTGTTTGTTTGGATTCAGTTTGCAAGCAAACGCAGAACGTGCAAGTTTCGGAAACGGATTCTACTGAGAACATATATTCAAAAAGGGGCAACGGACTGCGTCCATTTATTTTGTTATTTAAGACAAAAAAATAAACAAGCTTTCTTTATTGTTGGAAGTCAAAAGGTTAAGAAACTTTGTGCTGTGATACTCATATCTGTGCTTTGCAGGGCTTTGTAGCTAATTATGAACATATTACGTTCGAAACGAACCCATATACAATTCAATTTCGAGTAATTAAAAGTAATCTGAGTGCACACTTCCTGCAATTTACTGAAATTATTTCACTATATAAAAAATTATTTAAAAAATGGTTCCGAGTGTGCATGTTCAGTTTTAGCTAATGATTCTTCAATTTTCAGATCGTCAAAGTGAATTTCGAAAATGGGTTGCGCCACAACCGTCGTTAAAATTATCTCAATCTCGCTGAATGCCATTTTGGCGGTAAGTTGCCCATACATATATGGATATCTAGCAAATTCTATTTTATGTACATATGCAAATCGAGAATATGTAATTTAAATATGTATTAACATTGACTTTGTTGTTGTTGCATTTAATTTGGAAAAGGAAATAAGCCCACTTGCAAGCGTGATGTCATACGGCGTCACACAACCGAAGCCAATTCAAAATGGCCAACGAAAATAATTTTTGAAACAAGTATAACGGCAATTTAGAGGTTTCATCAAATAATTTTCTTTTATACAGAAGTTCTGCAAGAGCCAAGAAATATATATATTCAAATATTCTCATGCACATGGCCCCGTTGTTGTCAGTTTTGTTCCCCTCACTTATTTCTGGCCATGTTGTATTTTTAATATTTTGTCATTTGTCAGTTTCACACACTATGGCCACGTCGTCGACAGGTCAGCACTCCTCCATCCCTCTCAACAGCCCCGACTTGTAACCATGGCAAACATGTTTACACCTTCCGTTCTTGTTTTGTTTTGACTGTCCCGGGAATCAAGTAACTTACTTGCAGGAAACACTAAGGAATTCTACCAGTTTCTGGCTGCTCGATGATGTCATGCCATACTACTTACTTGCAGTTTGACCTATATTGAATGTCCTGAAATCCAAACCGAACTCAAACCCCCGATAGCGGATGGGGTGTTTTGGCATCAGCACCACCCCTAAATGTGTGGAAGCTATAAAAGTAACGCAGCCATTGACAGGCCATAGAATGAAACCCATTTAATAAAAGCTCTGGATTTGTGCCATAAACTAGATCATTTGGAGAGGCTAAATTAATAAGATATTCATATATGCTCGAATATATACATATATATTTAAATTGCATTCAATTCTCGATGTGCTGAACATTGTTATCGTTTATTGTTTATTGTTGATTGTCATACAAATGAGTGGCATTTGTGAATTTCCACTTGCATTTCCGTTGCAATTTTCAGCTTTTGGCATTTGGAGCCATCGCCTGGATAGCTTATTATTCGGATACGGAGGAGGTGGAGTTTGCTATCGCCAGCTACGTGTTCAGCGGCCTGATTCTGCTGATGGCCATTGTGGGCATATATGCAGCCATACGAGAGTCGATCTGTCTAACCGCAACGGTAGGTCATTGCCTTTTATATTAATAAGTAGATGCTTAACAGATTTGATCTGCATTCATAGTTTGCTGTGTTTCTGCTTCTGCTGATCATACTGCAAATTGTGAATATATTCATGTTTGTGGCTCCAATGGACGTGGCGAGTGGCCAGAAAACTGTTGACGTTGCCTGGCTGGCCAACAACATGGACGAACTGCAACAGAAATTCGAGTGCTGTGGCAAGACAAGTGCTCAGGACTATGTGCATCTCAATCAGGTCATACCGCCCAGCTGCTATGCCGATCTGCAGCAAGTGCCGGATCATCTGTTCCTCAAGGGCTGCATCGAGGAGGTGCAGAGTCAGTACGATAGTGACAAGCGACGCTTCTTAATTGTATCCTGGGGCCTGGTGGCCTTCAAGGTAAGTTATTATCAATGCAACAAACAGTCATTTCCAATTCAATTAACTGCGGGAATATTTGCAGCTGCTTTGCTTCGTCAGTGCTGTATTCCTGGGCATCAGTTTCCGCAATAAACAGAGGCGCATGCAATTTTAATGGGCAGCTAACGACAGCGACGCCTCAAGTACAAAGCTGGGTGTGGGAAGGATGATTCAAAGTATTTAAATGATAATTTCTAACCAAAAATTATAATATACATACTATAATAAAAAGTTCAAACTAGGCGAACATTTTACTTCAATTGCTGAAACATAAGCTAGTTAATTAATGTACGAGTAGCTCTTACTATTTATAAAGCCAATAAAACTAAATCTGTGTGTGTCTGTCTAAATGTGTTTGAAATTCTATTGCATATTACGCATACCACGTGTGGTACGAGGTCGCCCTCAGGTAGGGCTCCTATTTACTGCTAAGCTTTTGCTTGATTATAAATAGAGCTACGTCACGTACTCATGGCCTGAAAGAACAAAAAGACTGCCAGACAACTTGTTGCTCATCTGCCTATCTTATAGACATAAACACATACATATATTTATTTTTCTGTTTGTCATATTTCTGTTTTGTTTTTGGCATGAGATTCGGCCAGACACGAGGGTTGGCTAATCCGTAAGCAGGGCACGTAGAATTGTGAATATGTAGACTGATGAACTCAGCTAAAGGTATTCAGTAAAATTCCTTTGCTAACGGCAATTTTGTACCCTGTAACTATTAAATATGGGTTATAGAAGAGTATGTCACATTTATTGAATCAAGTATTCAATTTAAGAACAATTATGAGTATTAGAACCTCTTCTTTGACAAGTCTTTGATGGCGCTAACGCGATAGATGACTGAATCTCTGCCGGGATCAATTGTGGCAATCGCATAGCATATGACCGTAACCGATATGGCAAAGGCCAAGGTGAACCAGAGCACAAGATTCGTTATGACCGGGAATTGAAGATCTGTGATTATCTTTTGAAAGGGATTAATAGAGCCCTGGACTTTGGATTGAGTTTTGGTCAGCACTGGGGATGAATGCTTGTTTGTGATTTGCACCAAAAGCACGGACTCATTGCGATCCTTAACAACATTCAGCAGGTTTTGAACGGTGGCTGCGATCAGGGTTTTAGCCTCAATTATGGGTGCATATTTGGCAACCCTGGCGATCCGATCCAGCGACAGGCGAAAGATTAAAGCATGGGAGGGCTTTAATACGAGATCCAAGTGCTGGGCGGCCAGATTGATTAGTCCGAGTTGGTCAAGAAAGTGCTTGTGGCTCCAGTATTGGTTGGGTTGTAGATACTCAATGGGCTGCACAATGGGTGCATCGGTGGTGCCAAAGCAGGCCAAGAACTCGGCCACTCCATGCTTGTGATTTACAAAGTTGATATCATAAGCAAACGGCAACTGACTGACCAGATAGTTTAGCGAGTCTTCGTCATCTGAGCCAGTGAATCCATAGATCCTTGAATCAGGCGGTGTTAACAGATGGTATATTCCCCGCACTTGGATGATAATCAACGATGTTTGGGCCAAGCTAAAGGGATCTTTGATAGTCAGGCCGGGCCAGGAGATTGATCCAATGACGGCATTGCCCAGTGCAGCCAGGAGCACGTCACCAATATAGGAGCTCTCCAATTGATCATTCCCCGTGAATGCTACCGAGCTGGGACTCAGTATCACTGAGAAGTCGCCATCTCCACGAATTAGAGCAATAGATAGCGAGAAAATTGCGATATATGAAAACATTTTTTTCAGAATCAATTGATGTAATACTCGAACTATATCTAAATACTCTCACATTAAAGTCAAAGCTATTTCAAAACTACTCTGCTTTCCTCATTCTCATTAATGTCCTATATCCTGTTCCTTATCACTGATTGATTAAATATGTAATGGATTTTTGCTGCGCACTGTATGAACTTCGAGTAAAAGCTCCTTTTGAGGCAGAGCAGAACGGAAATGCGAAAAGCTTTGGCGACGACGCGTCGTGACATCATACCACCCACAAATGTTATGACCGCCAAGCAGACACAATAGCCCAACAAGTAAGTCTGACCTAGTCTAAGGTGGTTGACTGCAAGATACCCTGCATAACACAGCTGACGACTAAGAGCAGTTGCCATTTAGTAAATTAATTTAAGCAATGAAACTCAAAATAAAATTATAAATTAATAGTTTAAATTAATATAAATTCTAGGTTAAAGACTAAAAATAAGAAAGAGTTAAGTCAAATATTATTATTGATTCAATATTATCCGATTAATATAAAATATTAAAAGTAAAAAATCACAGGGGAGGAATTATAAAATAATTTCAAATATACGTATACTAAATATTAAATTTTTAATGGTTTGCTAAAGTGCAACAGTTATTTGAACAGTTGGAAATGACATTTAAGATGGCACCTTCTGATTATTCCCATGTAGCAAACTTTGATTGATACAGGGTATAATCAAAACAACAACAACAACGAGCACCACAGTTGGAACGTGGATTTCTTGTGAGAAGCCACCAATTCACAACGGCTAGCTGAATGTCTGGGGGCCTTTTGGAGCGCCATAATTTCAAAATAGAAGCGCGTCGTTTAGTCGCAATTCAACGTGTAGGGCAAAAGGGCTGAAATAGTGCTAGCGTGTTTATTATTTCATTTTGTGGATTTCTTAACTGCGCAGCAAAGTAAGAAGGCGAGCCAAGGAACTTTAATAAAACGCAATTGGACGCACTATCGATTGGTTGCCTTTTTGGTTTATAGAGCTGGAAACATGGGCTGTCGCATATCCTTCCTGAAGACCCTACTCATCATTCTGAATGTTCTGCTGTCGGTGCGTATGCGTAATATTTATGATTATACTCAATTGGCACTGCTCATTGACAGCTAATTGGCGTGACGTTAATTGCGCTGTCAGTGTTCGAGCTGAACAGCTCCTCGCCGGGCACCTTCGAGCACATTGCAATTGTGGTGCAGATATTTGTGGGCTCTTTTGTGGTGCTTAGCTCTTTCCTGGGCTGCTTTGCGGCCGGACGCGTCTCCTTGGGACTCATTTGGACCGTAAGTTGGAAGATGGTTCCACGAGTGATTTCCTCTTTCATTGCGAGCATGTTATTTTCAGTTTGTCACCTGCATGTTGATACTGATCAGTCTGCAAATCTATATCATTGCCGCCGCCCACTCCACGGACTATGTGCAGCGAGCTCGCACCGATTTCCTCGCTCTCTGGGCGGATCAGCGACGTAGCATTGAACGCATTGAATACCTGGAGCAAAAAGTAATATTTGAATGACTTTTGTTCCCACTTATTAATATTTTATCCTTGCAGTATGCCTGCTGTGGCAAGAGCGGACCACAGGATTATATTCTGCAAGGAGGCGCCTATCCGCTGAGCTGTTACAGAAACCAGGAGCGAATATATAGTCAACTGTTTAGCGGGGGTTGCGTGGAGGCTGTCGAGGCACATGCCACGGACAATGTCAATAACGGACTGATCATAAAATGGCTGCTGCTTGTGGTGGAGGCAAGTGACCTTGACGGATTGCTCATAATTTATGGCTGGCTTAGGGAATCCAAGAATAGATATTCCAAAATATTCCTAAATTCAAATCAATTCTCTTCTGTTCTGTTCTGTCCATACTTCTCACAGCTTTGCGCCCTGATCTCGGCCACCCACCTGGGCATCACAGTACGAAATAAATTGCGGCGAGAGCGTTTTTGAAAGGTTTGCCAATTAGTCACTTGGCCGTAAAAGAGCGCGATCATAAAAAAGTGTGTCCCTAAGTGTTGGCATTTTACAAAATAAATTGTGCAAAACTGTTGTAAACAAATATAAAACACTTTAAGGCACTTTCTTAATTGATACGATCAGATGGTCAATACGAGATACTCGTACAATGGAAATGCCATAAATTTTTCATTTCTATTTGTGCATCGATTTTCACAAACTACTTATAAATCGTACGTATCGAATAAGCAGATAAGTAGATAGATAGATAAATATATAGCTGCCTATTAAGACGCATATAAAAATACATGGGAAACTTTTGGGCCCGTCCGATGTCGGATGTCTGCTGCCGCCTGTTGCCTGCCTATCGAGCTGCCTGTTGCGCGGAGGGAGGGGGATGATGTCTCTTGAGTAACGACCAACCGCCCTTCCGTCCGTCGGCCCGACTGTCCCGAGCAGGCGGCAACCACTCAGCGGATTTGTAAACATTTCGCAGTTTTTCTTCAAGTTGAACGAGTTGAGTTCTCTTAGCAGAAACAGCAGCCAAAAAAACATTAACAGTTTCGGGCACGAGAAGCGCGCGTTTCAGTCGGCAAACGTTGGAGACTGAAACAAGAGCGAATGGCATATAAAAAAATAATATAAATATCTGTTGTCATAATTTTAGTACACTAACAATATTCAAAGTAATCTCAACAGTATGCCCACAGTGCAGGTGTGTCTGCAATGGACAGCGGTGGTTTTCAATACGTTTACCTTGGTGAGTTTTGTCAAATCACAGCGAATTCACTTTTCCTACATACGTAAGTATGAGTAATTTATGCATCACAAAGAAAATTTTGTTTTCATATACATAATTTCTGATACATAATTACTTGGCTGACAAGTTGTTGTCTTATGTGTGAGACACTTTTGATTATTTTATATGTTTTGTCGTGTATTTTGAAATAATAAGTTGACTCACATGGCGTATGATTAATGTTTGAATGCACCTCATTTAATTACCCCATCCGATCAAACAATTCATTAAAATTTCTTTAATTGTTTAATGTAATTTTGTATACGGCCAATTTGGCAGCAAACAAATCTCCTGCTTCCATTCTGCCAGACTACATGTCACTTTACTTATTTTTAATTATTGCTGTGTCTTGCCTAAATTTTCGCACATTCAACTTAACTCATCAGTGTGTGTGTGTGTGTATATATATATATATAGCATATATGCTTGCCATTTAAAAATAAAGTCGAAAGTAATTTTACGTATTTGTTGTTATTTCCTTTGGCTTTTTGTGGTCCATATTAAATTTTATTTATTTGTAGTATTTGTTATTATTTTTTCATATATTGTTTTTTATGCTCTGTGACGTAGTTAATTCACAGAACATTAATCCCTGTGCTTTTCTTCTTTTTTTTCAACAGATTATCGGCTCCCTTGCCGCTTTGGCTGGCGCCTATGAGTTGCTCTACAAATTGGAGGAGGGCTCTGCGGAGCACATCGACATCGATAAGCTGGTGCAATTGGTGATAGCGGGCACACTCATCCTGGCAGCAGTCATTGGCTGCCTGGGCGCCTTTCTGGGCTCCATCAAAGTGCTGGTTGTGGTGAGTATTCATCTCAGTTCTTAATACATTCGCTTGATTGTTTTGTGAATCATTTGCAGCACTTGGTAATTTTGGGTCTGTTGATTGTGGCTCATATCTGGAAGCTGTCCAACTACAATGAGACTAAGCAATTGAATGTCACGGAAGTGTTTGTAATGGGCATTTGGATGAAGGAGCTGACCCATCCCGGTGCCATGTATCAGCTGCAGCGAAGGGTGAGTCAATAACATATACAATTTATGAATTTGTGTAATAAATTGCGACTTCTGTGGTCAGTATGAATGCTGCGGCGACAAGGGATTCTCGGACTACACGAGCCTGAAGATGCGAGTGCCAGCAAGCTGTTTCCACACCGAGGAGGGTGTTCATGCCCTGTATCCCTATTCCGACGGCTGCATGACGGCTGTCAAGCGGGAGCACCTCAATATTTATCGCTTAGAGAAGTGGGCACACATCGGACTCATCAGCTATGAGGTAAGTGTCAACATATTTCCTAACCCCTTTAATAACTTGTATATATTTTTGACTGCAGATTGTGGACATCATTTTGTCCATAACGCTGAGCTGTCAGCTGACCACCAAAACCCGACGGTATACCTACTAGAACTTAGATCTGTACCATGCATTTGACGTACAATAAATAACGTTTATTTCTAATGAAGACTTGCTCTCACACGTTGTCCAGCAATTGGGTCCGTGAGCCCACATGATTTGCACGCGGCTCTCGCCGCACACCTGGCGGCACCTGTTGCCGTGCTTGTCGCTCCCGTTGGCGTAGCTTGTAGAGCAGCAGACTCAGCGCAATGGTTTGGACCAGTATGAAGATCTACGAAAATAAAATGCCGCTTGCTTTGTTATTAAAGATCAGTGAACTGCAGCTGCAACTGCTTCTGCGGTTGTCGCGGTTAAGGTGTCAATTGCCTACCTCAAGGCCAACAATGCACCACATGAACAGCTTATCGCGATGCTGAATGCCGCTCTGGCTGTTGTTGTTGTTCAAAGTCGCCTTGCAGCCACGAGAAATCAGCTTGACATTTCTGCTGCCATCGGCCTGCAGCCACTGCTGATAGCAGCTTGTCGGTATGGCCAAATGTAAATTCTTGTAGTCCTCGGAATTGTTGTAACCGCAGCAATGTTGTTGCTGCTCATATTTCTGCATCAACTCGGGCTGTTTGCCCACACCTTCCCAGGCCAGTGACAGCTCCAGCTGCTGCCAGGCGCCGTTGTAGCGACTATGCGGCTGATAGTTGTGCACCTGCAGATACTCCACGGCCAGAACGATCAGTATGAAGCAGGTGAACTGAAATATGCGAAATATGCATTTTAACAGTGGACTGAAAGTATTTCAGACACACACTCACTATAATGTTAACGCTCAGTAGATCGCAGACCATGCCATAGCAGCCGAATATGACAATCATGCAGATGGTTGCTCCCAGCACAAGGCTCTCCACAAAGTAAGTATGCTCCGGAGTATTTGGTTCGACTATCTGCAGACCCAAGCCTGCTGCCGACATGACGCCTATCGCCAGTAACTACAATAAGTAGAAGATTGCTAGTTAGATTGGAAGATTTACAAGATTTACACTTACTCACCATGTAGAGAAAATTGGACAATAGTCCCGTGTACTTGATTGTGTTATAGAAGACGATCATGTTGAGAATGCTGCAATCTGCAGCAGATGTGCCAAATTTAAATCAACTGCAACGTGGATGACCCGCTCAGCCGATAAGCCATATACAACATATATGTATATAATATAGATAGAAGAGATACAGTGGCACTTTCTACGTTAATTGTTTTTATTAAAATTTTATAAAATGTTTTAAAGTATTTAGTACTTTTTAGTTAATATATTAAAATTGCCTAAATATTTGCTTAATAAATATGACATAGAATTGCATAGAGTTCCATCAAGTCGCAATACATTGGAGAAAAGCTTCCAATGCACTCTATAATGTTTCACAAACAATTCTTGTGGGCGTTTCTCGGTGTGTGTCGTGTGTGTGTGTTGTGTATGTGGGACAAAATACTTTTACATTGTGTTCATTGTAAAAACAAGTGAGGGCGGGGTTGCATTAAACAATTTCAATAAATATCACATTGCGTTAGATCGCTGGCAGGGCTTGTGCTTGGCATTACATGCGCCATGGCAATGGTATAAGACCCCATTTTTGTGTTATATCCTTGAAGTTGCAATCTGTTGTTAGCACCACTTTTTCCGTCTTCTGTGTTCGCGCATTCGTTGCCGACTTAAGTGTAAGACAAAGTTTCGATTCACGGTGCGATATTTGTTGTGTCTGTAATAAAGATTTGTATAGATGAGGTGGATAATTAATCAGGCAAATGTTGATTACTCACGTCCATGTCGTAGGTCCAGAACTGACTTGACTCGACGGCGCACGGCATCAACATTACATTTGATGTTGTCGTATTGCGATTCCGAAGCTGCTTGACAGCGCCTTGCTTTGGCAAACGATGAGTGAGGCACACATTTTCATTGGTCATTATCTGGCCCTTGGGCGTAATGACAAACATGTCCATGCTCTGCGAATGCGATGAACAGTCTCCAACCGTAACGGGCTGCAGGGAGGAGCGTGGCGCATCGTTGTGTAGCGGACGCAGGCACTTATCCCGCTCTAAATCGATCAACGACGTAAATTCTTCAGCTTTGTTCTCAATCTCCGCGAACGCGCGCTTCCATTCGCGTGACAAGGCGCGTCCCGGCAGATTCTTCATGTAGTCACTGTAGGCTTGCGCACACTCCGTCTCGCCGTCCAGCCAGATAATCTTGCCAAAGAACCGATCCGGCGCTGGGAAGAAATGCTCTGGCCAAATGTTCTCCAGATACCACGAAAACGGTTTGCATTGCAGTTTCTCACGAAGCGCTAAGCGCTCCGTGACATTCACCTTGTCGCGTGCACTCAGCGAAAGGCCTGCCGTGTAAAGCATTACAAAATACTGCCATTCATCCATCCAGACTGTGGCAGCTCGGGCCAGATTAGCAGTGAGCACCTCGCTCATGCCTCCCGGGAAAGTGTACGGCGTGCTGCTCCTGAATATGTGTCCCACATGCGAGCAAGGGCTAATCTCGATGCGTCCACCGCACTGCCAAATACGGAACGACATCTCCACGTTCTCTCCACCCCAGATCCGCATGTCGCTGTCGTAGGCACCCATTTCATAAAAATACTTGCGATCGATGGCAAAGAGACCACCTGCCATACCAGGCGTGGCAGTGGGTGCTGTGCCGTCCTTGGGCTTGGCGCTGGTCTGACGCTTGCGATCCGAGGAGAACCAGCGGAAGCTCAGCTGCCAGTTGAAGGCTCCCCAGTGGTTCTCGAAGGTCTTTGTATAGCTGAAGTTGTCGTCTGATATGATATCTATAACCGGACAGATGACCACTTGTCGCGACTCCTGGATGCGTTCCAACAACGGCTCCAGCCAGCCACGAGAGCATTCACAATGCGCGTCCAGAAAAGTAAGTACATCGCCCCTCGCATGCTGGGCGCCCATGAGGCGAGCAGGAACCAATCCGCTGCGCTCTTTCATGCGATACAGACGCGTAGGCACTGCCAGAACCTGTATGTAGGCTTCCAGTTGTCGCTTTAAGAATGCTGTTAATGGAAATGGGCGTTATCTCGGAGTGGAAATGGAGTAAACCACTTAATGACTGCTTACAGCGATCGCTGGCATCGTCTACCAATATGATCTCCTTTAGCAAATGACGAGGCGATCGATTAATTACGCTTGTAATCGTTCGCAGCAGGACGGACCAGGCCTCGTTGTGGAATACAATGATGACCGATGTCGTGGGCAGACTGTTGACATACCTCTTGTCGCGACATCTGCAAACGTCAAGGCGAACACATTCAGAAATATGTATATTAAATGGCAAATTTCGATTGCTTACTCTGGTGTTCTGTAGTCCTTGAGCGTTCTATTTAAGGGTATGCGATCACTGGCCAGTATATTGAAGCTGTTAAGCTTAAAGAAGCGCTGCATACGGAATCGATCTCGCGGCGGAATAATTACGGGTCTTCCATCGGCGCCCTCACTCTGTTTGGGCTCGAACTGGTTAATGTTGTAATCGTCTGCAAATGATAAGTCATTGAATGGGACATTGTGTCATTTGTTAAGTGGTTTAATAACCTGCAGTCATGTTGCCGAAGATGTCTCCCTTGCCAATATAGTGGGCCACAATGTTTTTATACGGCCAGAGCGAGCGTCGTTTGGGCGGCGGTTTTGGATGACTTTGCACGAAATACCAATACGAAAGACCAAATACCAAGTGATCCAAAAAAGCAAAAAATATATGTAAATAAAAACAAACAATAGATGACACTGGCAATAATTTGTAGTGTGTATTTAACAATGAGCCGCATCAAGCGAATTGATAAATACTAGAAATAAGAAATAAAAATGAAAATAAAAAACAAAAATGCAAAGTAGCTATAAAAATCGAAAGCAAGGCTAGATAGATGGACTCAGACTCAGAGACCCGTCCAGTCGAGTTACTCGAGTGTAACATCAAAGCCGCCAACGCCACTTGCAACACCATCCAACAACAAAAGCAACTAACAGACTTTGCCTTGAGGGAAATTATGCAATGAGACTGCAACGCAACAGTTGTCAGGTTGCAGCTTGGGTGCATCTTTATGGCAAATTCCACATTAACTTCCTTGAAAACCAGTAACCACAATCGTTTAAATAGTACACAATATAATCAACTGTTTTGATTGTTATTGGTATTGTGCTTGTTATTGTTGTTTACTCACCGCGGTTCTGCGTCAGAGCCCTGAATGCTTGACACATATAAGTTTATGCTAATTGCAAACATGAAGAATGCAAAAAACAACAAAAACAGGTATAACAACCAGAGCTTCTTCAGCTGCTGGAATCGAAGACCCATTTTGACGAATTAATATTTAAACACCCAATGCTTGTGCCGTTTGTTGATGTTGATTTGCTTGCGTCCGTCGTCGTCTACTAGCGTTGTTATTGCCTTCAGCAGCGCTGTGTTAATGACCGGCAACAATTCCGAGCTCCAACTCTAAGCCCACTCGCTCGCCAGCTCTCTTCGTTGCCAACTAAGCGATGGCCAAGAAATGT
Organism: Drosophila suboccidentalis; assembly: GCA_037043435.1. Classification (NCBI taxonomy): domain Eukaryota; kingdom Metazoa; phylum Arthropoda; class Insecta; order Diptera; family Drosophilidae; genus Drosophila; species Drosophila suboccidentalis. The sequence goes on from JBAMBK010001465.1 coordinate 33,243, forward strand.
ATCTCTCTTATTTTTGCTGTGCTACCGCCAAACTCAACTGCGACCGCTGCTTCACCAAGTCAAAGTGCCGTTTAAACACTATGGTAGCCGTTATATTCCGTTGCGTATGTGCGTAATGTATGCCAACTGTGCAAAATGAGCTATGAATGCATTTCGTTTGTTAAAAAATTCGCTATATAGCCACAAAACTAGTTAAGCGCGGTGTTTTCTTCATTTTGATAAATTTTGTAAACACTAGAGTTGGGTCGTTTAGTTCTGAAAAAGTTCAAATGAACGGGTCATTAAAATGAACTAATGAACTTATTCAGTCTTTCATGAACTATATAGTTCATTTGGTCAGTGGGTCCGTTATTATGAAATTTTTTTTTTTTTATCTTTTTCAGCCCTGGAGTGGTTGAAGCTCGAAGATAAAGTTAATTTTGGAATACAATTTAATAATCTTTTTATAATCTCTTTTAAAATGTCAAAGAGAACAAAGTCAAAAAATATTAATAAATGTAAAATGTTAATGAGGTACTAAAACTAAAACGCGTTTGCTATTTGTACTTATTCGAATCCTTAAATAAATTTCAGTGTCAAGGAACAGGTGTTAAAGAAATCATCTCCTTAAATCAAATTGATTGGTCTGAACGATGAAGGATAGAAGGCAATTCACATCGTTCATCGTTCATAAACAACTGGCCAACTGTGCAGAATGATCTATTCATCTTTCATCGTTCATTATCAACTGAATAGAAACCAAATGACCAACTGAACTAAATGACTGATTTAGTTGACGACTGAAAAATGAACGATTGAACTTGGTCAGCAAATTGAACTAAAAAGCCCAACTCTAGTAAACACGGAAGAGGAAGTTATCGAAAAGTGGACGTGAATTGTGGCGGTCGGGCGATCTGTCGTGAGATTAGGTGGCAGCCTTGCAACAAATTGAGCAAAAGATGATCAAATTGAGCAATTCTGGTAAACAATTTATTAATAATAAAAATGTATTGTAATTAAAAGTTAATAAATTTCAGACAGCTGTGTTGCGACCGAATAGCCTATGAAAGAAAATTATTCATTTGAATTGCAAATTAGTTCGACAGTGTCATTCCGGTATATGCGTGTAGTTCATGCAATTTCCGATAGGGGCGTCTTGCGATTCATTCATTTAACCCTGTAATGCCTAACCCTGCCTTTAGGCGGGGTCAACAAAAAGCTCCATCAAAACTACAAAAATTAATATATTGACAAAATTTGACTATTAATATATTGCTAATATATGCCCGCATGTGGTTACATATGACAAATGACTTTAATCCAATTCGATTTGCAGAAATATGACATCAAAGTCAAAAAAGCAGGTTTTGGGCGCAATTAAATAAATTTTGGCAAACACTGATTTTTAGACAAAGATAATAAGCAGTAAATCTTATCGTACACAGTCACCTATTAAATGATGTAACAATATATAGGAAAATATAAGTTAAGCTCACTAAAATCGCTTTAAGCGTAACCCCGCCTAAAGGCAGGGTTGGGCATTCCCGCCAAAAGTTTTGTCAGTATTTGCTAGGGATGAAAAATTTGTTGAAGCCATCGATTTCATCGTACGTTGTTTCCTAACTTAATATCTATGTTGTGTGGGTGGAGGATGTTTATAAAGCAAAGCAATTTTTGAATATTATATATAATATATGTAAGAATGAATGAATATTCAACTCTTGGATTGAGTATTTGAAATGTGGACCAACACAAAACTAAGTAATTTCACAGCGGTATAATACTTTTAATGTTACATATATACATATATTTACAAATTCATATCCAATAAAAAACAAATGTTTTTTCAAAAATATTTGCCGGGAATGCCCGCCTTTAGGCGGGGTACGTTTTTTACCTGTAAGCGTCTGATTAAAAAACTTAGTTCAGATTCGTTAATTTTAACCAAAAATTAGTCTAAAATTATTTTTCCAGCACGATAGAAAAAAAAGGCATTAGAGGGTTAATAGTTTCAAATTTATTATGGAAACTAAATATTGTTTTTGAAATGCATATGAGAGTAAATTTTATCAAATCATAAATGGTATATTTGTACAATGTTGCAATACTGATTACAATAAGTTGTGATGTTGAATTAGCGGTAAAGACGTCTGCGTTCTGCGTTTTGCAATGTGATTGCAAAGAGGCCTGAAATCATCACAGTGAGTAGCTTTTGAATAAATAAAACGTCATTAATTAAGTGGGTAAATAAATTGGTAATTTTTGTACACACCTCTATGCCCACCACAGTCCAGTCACTGATGCGTTCATAGCTCGTGCCCTTGACAAACGCAGCTGCCAATCGCTTGTTGCATCCCTCGGTGAATAAATCCGGCGTAATTGTCGAATTCTGGTTTAAATAACAGCTCGCTGGGATGCGCATTCCACTGTCGGGATAGTTCAATGGTCCCGTTTTGCCACAGCAATGATACTATAAAATAAATTGCATATTTAATATCTAAACTCAATACCTTTCAAACTCACTGTTACCTTAATTTCATAGTAGGACATGCTGCCGTTTTTAAATAGTTGATTCTGCCAGGCATCGCTGATCGTCTCGTTTGCGAGCAGTTCGAAGTTGATTGGTTGTGCGAAAATAACGGTAATTTGTGCCATAATGAGGGCCAACAAAATGGCTGCATACTTTTAGGCGAAATGTAAGAACATGTGACAAATTATATTTAGACCAATTTATAATAAATAACAAAATAAATTAAATAAAATAATACAAATAATTAAATATAATAAATCTCAGTTTATATCTGGTCTTCTTTTACTCACAATCCAACTCAGACGTATGCTCTCCCTTAACGCCGCGATGCATCCAAAAATGGTACTACCAAAGATCAGCACACCCAGTACAATGCCCAGAATACAGGGTATACGAATGGCCGAGCTCTTGCTGAATACTATCAAGGCGTAGGAGCATGCAGCAATAGATAAAGCGCCAAAAACCTGCAAAATTTCACATAAATCGAACAAATTTAATTTATTGATAATGATATATGTAATTGTAAGTTTAACTTTAACTCACACAACAAAGAAAGTCCAAAATAAATGAGGAGATCTTCAGAGTTTTGGTGCCGCAGCTCATTTTGTGAATATTAATTATACTATACTCTTTACTGTCTCGACTATGCGCAGCGCTTAAAAGCAACTGAGTAGCAAAATAAAAAAAAATCCAAAATCAAACATTAGCCAAGAGTGATTGTGTGTATTTGTATCTTGGTGTGTGTATGTGTATGTTGTCCATTGAAGCTTAGGAGGCATTCAGATAGTGTATAGAAGCTCCACCTAGCTGATAAGGTTGCCCAATGTGAACAGCTGTGCGGGAGCGTCACGAGTGGGGAGCGAGGAAATAACTTATCATGGCATCTGAACAGTGGAATGAATAGGAAGGAGTACAAATCGATTGCCAACTGCATTGCGAGTGCACTCAATTAGGCAACGTGTTTGATATGCACTCGACTCCGACTCCGACAGCTGCAAGTTTAATTTTGCATACTCGCAAAAACATGAGTCAAACTGCCTTAGATAGTGAGTATTGTCAATTGATACTAATGCTGATAAGTTGAGTTTGTGGTATTAGCTGTTGCTCTTATCAGTAAATTACCTTATACTACGCTCACTCATTTATCGCCTCAGGGTCGAATTGTGCGCACCATTGTGTGCAAGACTACCCTAATACCCTATAACTCATGTAGTCTACATTTTTAACTCGCATTTTCATTGGCAACTAGAGCGAACCCGACTGTTAGAGACCCTGTACTTATTATATATAGTATGTATTATTACAAATTATATGGTACAGTCGAACTTCTCTAACTCGAGCCCCCATTATCCAAGAAAAATGTTCGAGTAATGGAAAATTCGACTTATGAAAGTCTTTTTGTTCGGCTTAGTATACGCTTTCACCATTCAATTTAGTTCGAGTTCTTCTTCTTCACTTGACTCCGATTTCATATATTCGATTGTGAGGAAATTTTCAGGGCTATAACTTCCAAATTGCTTTTCTAGCTGAATTTTTGATTTAGGCGCGAGGAAGAATATTTAAAAAATTTATGATAGTCTAGATCTGCAGTCACACGGATGCTAAATGAGATTGTTGAGACTTTACTGGGTCTCCTTCTGCGCAGGGCATTAAAAAGAATAAATATGTGTAATGAGTTTTCTTTAAATATTAAAACTCATTTGTCAAAAATACTAACAGTTGCCAGGTGAAAAGTTGCTGGCGGCGCGATAAGAATTATGAAAGTATCATTGGCTTAAGTTAGCACTCGGCAATTTCTCTCAGTGCAGTGAACGCTTATTAATGTTATTATTGTTATTTTTTCAGCGACGCATCGACACACAAAAAGTCCCATACAATTATTATCGCACATAGCCGCCGGTTGGAACGGGCAAGCGAGTTGTTTTTAGTTAAGTATTTAGTCTAAAAAAAGTCGTCAACGCGCTAACATCGAAGTTTTATTGGTGGTCTCGAGTTCGGTTTGGTCAATCGGTTTAAAACAGAACAAAGTAAAATGGGTTGTGCAACGGCAACGATCAAATATCTAGTATTCCTGTTCAACGCCCTATGTGCGGTGAGTAAACTACGTTGAGTCGCAGTTAGTCAGCGTCAAAGTTCAGTGGAGTTGAGTGTAGTTTTGGTGATTCGGTACTTATTATCGGCAGTCAACCGTATATGATGTATGAGCTCAGTGTGTACATACAAAAATACGTGTAGATACGCGCACTTGGGTGCGGCACGCTAGATACTTGCCATACTTTATTTAGGTAGTAGGGCTATCTATCTATAAGTACATATACATACGTGTGAGTCAATAAGATTATATTTCATAACACCTATGTATATATTTCAGTTGCTCGGCATTGGAGTGATTGTGGTTAATTCCATTGCACTCAAAGATGTCGCTGAAGAGACACGCCCCATACTCATATTCTTCATTGTGATTGGCTCGATAATATTCGTAATATCCTTCTTTGGCTGCTGCGGTGCAATCAAAGAGAGCTCATGCCTGACTTGGATGGTAAGTGTATAAAAAAGAGTATACATTTAGATATTAACAAATCGATCTATCTATGAATGTGTCTTTTTCAGTATGCCATCATTCTGCTGATCATACTGATTTTATCCTGCGTACTGTGCTTCGTCTATGTCCATCATGTCGATGACCAACAATTGGCGAGAACTGAGCTGAACACGGCCTGGGCTAAGCAAAAGAATGGCACAGATGCCATGAGCATCTACCAGACGACAGTAAGTATTTCTATTCTTCTCTTTCTTTACATTCTTTCATTTTCTTCTGTTGCAATCTTTCAGTTTAAGTGCTGCGGCATTAATGGGCCCAATGACTATACCCAGGCCAACATTACGACACCCCAAAGTTGTTATGTTTCCAACAATAACTCAACCACTGTGAGTCACTCGGTCTACGCCGACGGCTGCTTGGATAAATTGAGCGAATTTTATGAGAAAGCATTCAGGTTCGTTAGGGTCTTTGGTTGGATATTGATAGCTGTTGAGGTAAGTTAACTTATCTATTTTAAGCTTTTAAACTGAGCCAACCTTTGCTTTTCATAGGGTGCTGCCTTCGTCTGTTCCACCATTTTGGGCATCAACTTCAAGAACGAGCAACGTCGTTCCAGATATTAAATATTCCTTGAACATCTGCAAAGAATATAAATATATGCAGATGCATTAACCAAATGTTATTGTAAATCAAAAATTAGTTAATAAACAATTTTTAATATAAACAAATATTTTAGTTAAAGTAATGTTTTTTACGATTTCATGGAAATAAGGTTTTAATAACTTGTTCAATGAAATTGACATACGATATGCTCCTCAGAATTAAAAAATTATAGCATCTGTTGTAGAGAATGCAGGAGGCACCCTGTATCATGTTTCCGATTTCTGGAAATAAAATGAAACTTTCAAACAACGATAAGAATACCAGTTGATAAGACATACATCGAATTTCAACTAGATGGACTCAAATTGAAAACATTTCAATATGATAACTTAGTTAGAAATTATTAAAAACCGAAACATATGCTCGATTGGAAAGTCTTTTATGACTTTTTATAGTTAATTAAATCAATTTTCATGAAAAATCGACTACTCACTGGAGTGTGTTCATCATGATTCATTAGCAGAATTAAGTTCACTTAATTATGACAGGAATTGATTAATTGTAAAGACTCGATACTTAATGCAGATTTATCAATGTATGTTTATCCAGCGAAAAAAGTCACCTTATCAACATGTTGCTCTTGATATAAAAAAAAAGATTTTATATTTATTTGGATTGGTCGCTTAAATTCCGTTTGAATGATGCAAAAATTACCTTAACCCTTTAAGTATCCATTAAAAAATTAGAATTTTTGCGAACGTCTACTTTTTCAACTTTTATCTTCGATTTTTTGAAAAAAATATTTTGATGCAAAAAAATTCTTGAAATAATTTTAAGAGTAACTGCAAAAACAAATTTTCAAAAATATACTTGCTAGTATTTTTTATAATTTTTTTAAAATTCTCAAAATTGATAATTTAGCCCCTTTTTCCTACATTTCACACAAAAAGTGGCTTTTTAGCTAAATCAAATTTTAAATGTTGTTGTATATTAATTATGACTTAAGGAGTTGATTAAAAGTCAAAATTTGCATTTGCATTTTGCATTAAAAAAGCATTCTGTTCAAAAAAATTATTTTAAAGATATTAATATATCTAGCATCTCTAAAAGTCATAATTTTCATTTAAATTTCTTAAAACATTTTTCTTTCAGATAAATCATTTTTTTTTGGTCAATTTTTACCTTTTGATATCTAGCTCGATTCACTGTTTTGATTTACATCACTACTTTAGATACATACATATTTAAATATTCATTACAATGTGTCAGCGTGCCACTTGGCCCAAACAATTTGGCTAACAAAGCTAAACGGTTCTCACGTGTACAGTTCCGATTTCTGTGGATATTTAAATGCAATTCTTAAGTGGACATGTTCAACGCGAATTTGGCACGCGATCTTTCTCTCACACATTCTCACATACTCTCACCAATACTTAGAAAAGCTGTCAAAGTAAATCGGTTGCATGCACCCGTGTCGACAGTTTGTAACCTAAGTTTTTAATTGCCTCACTGCCAATGATGTGTATGTGTGGGTTTGTGTTTTAGACTGTTATATGTACATGTATGTCAAATATAAAGCAAATTACTGAAAATAAATACAATTTAGAATACACACATACACATACAAGTATTAGATATATATGTGTGTGTGTGTTTGGAGTGATGGGGTTGCTAATAAAAAAATCCGAGTTGTCTTTAGACATGCCACTGAAATCAAAGCTTGGCAGAGCTCAGGATACCATCTGTGGTGGTACGGGGAAAGAGGTTTTGGGGGCGTGGTGTATCGTGAAACAATCACCTTTAGAGCGTACACCTTGTCAGCGGATTCCGTTAGAGAGCTGCTTCCTCTTCACGGTTTTGGGCAATTGCTCAGCGATAGTTTTGCGCTTTTATGTTTTAGAAGCCAAAACCAGTTTCATTCGGGACGAGCGTACGTGCAGTTTTGCCAAATATTTTGAGCGGGTTAAAAGCTAACAGCTAAGAGCAAACAACTATCGGGTAACGGGTTACCACAACAGCAATTCAGGCAAAAGCGTAGCATAATTTGAGGCGCCTCATGAGTCGCATGCAAGCGTAAGTTAATGCAAATAAAGGCTTGTATTTTGCTTTGTTTTCTTTTTCGTCTATTTTTGTTTACGTTTTCGGTTCTGTTTACGTTCTGTTTACGTTAAGCATTCGTGCACCTGGGTGCTAATAACCTGCCCCGCCGCATCAATAGCAACAGTCGATGTTGTTGTTGTTTCATTTTTGTGGCAGCACAAAAGTGTTGCCATTGTGGGTGTTGCCACCTACAAATTGCTTAATTTGTTGCCACCAACTCCGACTGTGGCAGCGGCAGTGGCAATGGATGTGGCATTCAGCCACTGTGGCTGTGGCACTGCTACTTAATTTCGGCACATATTCACGTGTCGTAAAGTTTGTGCCTGGCAATTAGTAACCAGGTAACTGCCGCTGGCAGCCATTACAGTCAAAGTTCTAACCATTTATTGTCGGGCGCACATGTGAACAACTTTGTATCTGGGCGAAATATGACACGGTTAATTCTACTATCTCAGCTTTGTTATAGTTCTATCACTTTTATTACTCAAGCAATAAAAGATTTACAGCAGCTGCTGGTTTACGCTGAGGTTTTATCTTTAAGTTAAATTAATTAATATTCAAAGAAAATAAAACTGTTTAAAGTTTTTTTGTATATAACCTTGTTTAAATCGATTGAATTTTTTCTATTAGTTTTATCAATTCAATTTTGTTTAGAATTTAAACATACCTAAAAATTTTTAAGTCTTAAAAAAGCAAAAACATTATAGAAATTATGAATAAAATTAGCTTTCCATTCTTCCATTCCACGCTTCTTGACAACCATTTGTAATGTTTTATTTAATTATTCTCACAGAACGAACGAAAAAAAAGTTTTCTCTAATTATTTGTAGGAAACATAATCATAAATAGATAAAAAGTGTCAAGCATAGTTGTTAGAGATCTTTATAATTTAAGGATTAGATCTGGGATCATTTTATGTGTTAAATTGATTAAGCATTTACAAAATATTTCATTAAAATATCATTAGGTATGTATATTTAATTAAACAAAGCAAATTTCCTGCTTAAGTCGATCATAGAAGATACTAAACACTAATTGAATTCTCAGCTGACTATTACAGTCGTTTTCCACTGTAAAAATATGTACATGCGATGAATGTTAAAAAATAATTATAAGTCAGAAATTGAACTTTTCATCATTCAATACATTCTAATGGACAAATGTTGTGAATGTCTTAATGGAAAGCCACAAATCAGAGAAAGTGAAGTGTAAGAAGCTATGTCAGTCAACTGTTTCTATTTAATTGACGCTGGCTGTAGTCAGAAGTTCGGCAAAATCGTGCATTCCATGCACTACCTCAACACAATTAGAGACCTCAGCTTGATCATATGAAAGTATTGGAAACTATGTATTTGGTAGGTTCTCGACACGTGACACGTGGCTCTGAGGGTATATCAATTTAATAAGTTCACAAGTATAACTAAATAAATATGAGTATGTATGCAAATCTGTGACTAGCAACACGAACTTTGAATACGCTGCAAGCGTTTTATATGTAGATATGCCAGTGCAAATTTGCTTAGGAGATTGTTTGTATGTGTATTCAGGGGAATAAAAAGTTTTGTCAAGTGTCGTAAATGCAATCAAACTACTTGAACTTTGGCTATAAACCGCACAATGGCCGCGATTTCGTCCTTCCGATTTGTCGAGTCGCAGGTGTCGCAAAGTAACCGATCAAAAGTCATAAACTCGAAAGGCTTCGGGTGCCGGCAGAACTCAAGCAATTTTCCCAGTCTAGGACGCGCTCATATGCCAACACTATGCCTCAGTGGGCTAATCCCACTGGCAACTTGATGGCGATGACACCCACGTCTCCGTCGCCGTTGTTGCAATTGGAGCGCTGCCTTTGGGTTTATGATAAGCGACACGCAAAGCGGAAGGCCAAAAGCGTTGCTTCAGAGCGAGCTCAGTTGAGGCGAAAAACCAACAAAACTTTTTTGATGATGTGTGGACGCCGAGGAGGCAAAGTTGATGGGCAGGTTCAGAATGAGCTGAGGCTCGTCGTCTCAGCATGTCAGTGCCGATGTCGTCGTCATTGTTGTTGACGTCGCTCTGCTGTCAGTGTGCAGATAGCAGTGCAAGGAATTTGTTTTCCTTTTGCCGGCTGCCCGCGATTTTCCAATCATAGCAATACCTGCTACATACCAAAGTACTTATAAATATAGTCGAAGATGTCGGGAACTTTAGCGGCGTCCAGTTGGACCGCAATGAAGACGCGGTATGTGCAGCTTGTGCCTTGTTGCAGTGACTGATTAGCTTTCTATTTCACTTGCAGCATCACTGCGTCCGTACGCACCACAAATCGGATGAATGCTCTGCTCTCGGAGTCCATGCTTAGTCGTCGGCGGGCGCTGCAGAACGGGGGCGATGGCGACGGAGCTGTCGGTGAGGCTGGCGAGCGTAAGGAGAAGCCTAAAAATGATTGGAAATTCTTTCACACCAATTTCAATATGGAACGTGCGCACAAAATCATTGAAGATTGCATCGAGGAGCGTCTGCTGTGGGATCGCTTCAGCCGCAGCTACGATTCGTGGCGCGCGCTCCAGCTGGTCGAGAGTCTGGCGGCGGAGATACGGGACCGGGTCAAGAAGCTAAACCACAGACGGTGAGTGGTGCAAATCATACTTAGCCAATTCACCACAAATACCACTATACAACCCAAATGACCCCAATATTCTTAATTCCATCGCAGCCATCGCATTGTCTGCCTTCTGTCGCTGGTGGAAAAGCAGAATCAGGGCATCTATCAGAGGATGTGCCATCTGATGGACGAGAAGCGTGATAATTTTACCCAACTTGTTTACGAACGACCCACGTACTTCATGATTGTCGTCTTGTATCTGGTCTATCAGGACTGACTGAAAGTGAAAGTTGTGAAAACTTGAAAGCTTTTAAAGCTTTTATTAGCCATTGCATGAACCAGCTATAAATGTTTGTGTTATTGTTAAATCATTCTTCATAGTATTAGAGAATACAAAATAATATAAACGGTATCAAAAAAAAATAATTTTAAAAAATGTAAAATTTGATGAATTGACCGTATTCAATCCAAAGGCCCCGGCGAGATTCGAACTCACGATCTCCTGTTTACTAGACAGGCGCTTTAACCAACTAAGCCACGGCGCCGATGTTTTTCCCCTGCTAAAAATAGTCAATTTAAGAGAACAGACAAACGAAACTTGTAGTTATTTATAGATATCTGTAGTCTAGTACCTAAAAAGTCCATTGCTTTAATTAATATTTGTTCAGATGTTTTGTATATAGATATGTATTAAGACATGAAGATAATGATATTTCGTTCAATAGAGTTTGCTGTTGAAATTGTGTGGGTATCTATAAGGTCGAAGTCATTAAATGATTTGTGCTGTGGAGAGAAAAAAAATCGATTGTTGAAATGATAAAGTAGATTTAATCAGTGTTTTTAAGAACTCGATTTAAGGATAGAATTGTTAGCTCTCTTGCACATGGTCAAATATTTTATTATTTAATCATTAAACGCTTACGAATAGCAGTCGACAAAAAAATATTTAAAATTTACTTTAAAAATAAGAAAAAAAAAAAGTTTTAATTTTGAACTGAAGAGATAAAAGATTAGAAAATCTAGAGAAATTTAATAAATGTATAAAACAAATATAATATCATCCCTACTAAAATCTTCATTCAGCGGTTTTGTAGTTAATAATCACACTAGTCTCTATGAATTATATACACTCAGCCCAACATTTATTCGTACACTCTTTTTTATACTTTAGTCTTCACAGTCAGTCCTAGAATTTTTTCAAGAAATTTTCTGCATCTAAAAAATCGAGGAAAAAAGTTTTAAAAGTAGACGTTTACAAAAATTCGATATTTTCAATGGGTACTTAATGGGTTAAGGAAAGTTTTGTATTATTCAAACGGAATTCAAATGACCTTTCCAAATAAACTTTTTTTATTGTGTTAAAGTATAAAAAAGAGTGTACGAATAAATGTTGGGCTGAGTGTATTTATTTTATATTGATAATGAATTCAACTGTGCTTAACCAGACTATCAGCTGCTGCAGTGATTGGCGATAAACTTGTCTAAAAAAAGCACAGAAATAGAGGAAGCTTTCACACTGAAGCTTTTTTTACAGTTCTGCAGCAGCAAGTTCATTGCTCGGCGCAATATTGCTAATTTTAACGATTATTGAAACAATTAGGGTGTTCACTTGACCCTTGCAGCGTTTCAGATTGCAAGTGTGCAACTTGTCACAACAACAACTTGCACAGAAAAATTTCTTGCAACAATGCTAGACCCTCCCCTATGTATACGAAAAGTCTTTCATGTTTGCACAATATAAAGATGTGGAAAGCTCGATAAAAAAGTCGAAATCGTATATCGATGCTCAGTATATTTGAGTATATTTGGTGTATTTTAGTGCTAATGAAATTAATGACAGCTGATTAATGGCCGTTGAAATCAAAAGTCAAACTGAATTTGTTTGATAGAGCGACATCGTCAACAAAGTCATCCATAATCTCACCAATCTTCGATTTAGCTTTGTCTAGTCAATATACTATACATCCACGAATGTTAAGAGCATGAACATTTTTGCGCAACTACTTATTTAAAAAACAAGCTCTAGACACCTTCTATTTTCTTTTTTTCACGAATGAGTTGCTTTGCTCTTTCATCACAGAGCATATTTCTAAAGCTTTGAAATGGTATTTTTATCTTTATAAATCCAGCCAATCCAAGCACAATTAAACAAACTGTAAACAAAAAACAGCCTACTGTGAATATGTGCAACCCGTTGCAACGTTAAGCGGTGTTCACGCAGTGTGTATTGCAAACTTGCAATCTGCAACGCTGCAAGGGTCAAGTGAACACCCTAAATTATTGCGGCAATTGAAGCATGTTAATGGCAAGTGCGTCAGTTGGCGTGTAATCACAACAACAACAACGACAATAATGTGAACAGGAACAACAATAGGAATTTTAAATGGAAGTGCTGGCGGAAAAGGAAACAACAATAAATGGCGCACAAATAGCAAATGGCAGCAGAAGGTGCAAATTTGTGGGGCAACTCGTTAAAATTGCCATTGTGTAATTGGAAAAAACATTTAAAAAAGTGAACAACTAACTCTAGAACACTATTCGATTCAGATAGGGTTCTATAGGCCCCGGCGAGATTCGAACTCACGATCTCCTGTTTACTAGACAGGCGCTTTAACCAACTAAGCCACGGCGCCATGGGAAATGTGCTCGTCAAATGTGCCACAAAAGCTACCGATTGCCGTGTGAAGTTCAAAAGGAAACATAAATAACTATCACTCACGAGATACTGCATATGTGTATGTATGTCAGTGTGTGTGCGTAAGAAAAGAGGAAAAGAAAAATAGATACTTATGTTGTCGTCGCGGTGAAGGAAAAGTTTTATTGTTCGGCCGAACTAGTTATGTAATCTATGCCATATTTATCTACAACTTGTGCCGCATCGTTTCGTTTGCCCAGTCGACAAAAGTATCTATAAGTAGACATATCTCTCGGCTGTACAAATACTCGCACTGCCAGCTACAACTCACCGTACAGAGTTTTCCTCTTGCTGAAGTTCCAGTAACCGCCTCGCAGGCATGTTTGTCTATTTGGTGGGCTGAAGAAAAATGCAAATGTTGGCGCTGCTTTGGCCAAATGGAAATTATTTGTACTTTTGCGGCCGGCACACACAAGTACAGTGCAAACTTAAGTACTTGAATGTATCTTTGAGATTGCTGCTAAACAGAAACAGCCCAAAGGCAAGAAGGCAACGCTTCCCTCTTGCAAACGACGTAAAAGAAAGATACAGTTTACACTGACAAGGACTTAAGTAGAGTAGCAAATAAGATAGGAGACTTCTTGGCTAGAAGTACTTTAAGGCCGGTGCGATCCTACATTCTATAGACCCACTAATAGTACTATTTCCTGCATCTATTCATATAAATCAGCAAAACTTCAAACAGTTGCCAAACACATTAACGCTAAATGCCATTACGCATCCCCCTTTGTAATGCCAATACCAATTCCCATTCCCCCTCATCCCTCAATGACTAGTGCAACAGTTTAGTTAAACAGAAACACGCACGACAACTCCGCCAACTCCAATCAGAACTCCAGCTCCAATTCGAATGTTAGCAAACTAATTGCCCGAAGTTAGTTGCTCATCAAATTGCCGCATCATTTTACGCAGATTTTTATCGCACATCGAATGTCTGCCCGAGACCAGACCGCTGACCAGGCCCAGATCCAAACTCAAACCCCGTCCCTAGCCAGCTAACCGAACCAAAAAGTATCTAATGCGTTTCCTGTGTTACAGCCATGTTCTGATGTCTGATGTGTTTGTTCCCTGTATCTGGCAATGTACATCTCTCTCTGTTTGTATACCCTACCTCAAAGGTGCAGAGGAATTAAGGGAGTGTTCGGACAGTTACAGATTGATTAGAAATATCTTAAAAAGTGGTACTTCAAAAAGATACATTTGTCGCAGATATATCTAGTTAGTAGAGCTCAATTTATTTTTGAATTCATTATAAGATACAAAATTGTGATGCAGAGCATTGACACTTCGTCGTGCTGCTGTTAGACTTCATTCTCATGTAACATTGTAATTTGGCATGGCATTGAAGCGAGCGCTTATCAGCACATGACTCCAATAAATTCGTTTTTGCCGTTTTGGCGCTATCTCACTTAGCACAAGGATTGAGGCGCATTTAACCCATGTTGCCTTGGCCCGGGGAAACGGGACAGCAGTCGAAAGGGAGACGGGGAATGGAACTAGAACATACTAGCTCGATCTCAATCCATAGTTTGTTTGTCTGAAAATGGGCAGCAATTGAGTTTTTACGCATTTCGACAAAGGCTCCAAAAAGGAGGATGTGGAATCAGCAGCCTCTGGCTGCCGCTTAGCTCTGGGCTGTCAGCTCCATGGTTTTTGTCAAGGACTTCCCTTTTTTCTCGCTCTCCCTCTCTCCATGGTTTTTTTTTTGGGTATTTCCGTGTTTGTGTGGGAGAGACAAATCTGCTTTGTTTTTATCTGATGCCATTTCGTATTTAGCTGAAGCGTCTTATCCTGGTGGGAATGTGTACATTTGTACGGCGTCCAAAGTCGGATTAGAATTCGTGGACCGAAGCGGTGGAGAGGGGAATTGGAAGTGGCAAGAAGTGGAAAGAGGTAATGCTAGAATATTTGTAACTTTAACGCGCTCAAATAAAAGCGCACGTCATTAATCTGAGGCAGTTTCAGCGCAGAGTTGAAATTTTGTAATTATTACGACTGCGCCGGAAAACGGAATGTGCCACAAAAGTGCCATAAAAGCCGCTGAGCGCCAATAATTTTAATTGAGCGACATTTCAGAAGCAATTAGAAGCGGCCAACTTGGCCAACACCCAACACAAATAAAATACAGAAAAATAATGAAAAACATTCATGACCGAAACTCCACTTTAATTCTTGAAATTTTCCAACGGGGGCAAGATTGCTGAGCAGCGCCAATTGCGTCTGAAATTTGGAATTGGGAAACATAATGTAGTATTGTCATTTGGGTTAGAAGTTGGAAGTTGGTTACTTACTGGATGAGACGACGCTTGCATTGGTTCCAATCCTCCATCAAATTGCTGAACAGCGATTGCAGGAAGATGCGGATCAGAACGAGCTCCACGGAGAGATCGTAGTGCAGCTGATGATGACATCGCATCGGCACCACGAAACGCATCCTCGACTCTGTGTGGTGAATCATGGCCTGCATCTTCGAGGCGAAGTCCTCGTCGTCCACTTTGCAACTCTTGATCTGCTCGTGGCGTTCGATGCACACACCGAAATATTCCCTGGCCTTCAACTGGAATGCCTCGAACTTGGTCAGCTCGTCTGTCATCCTGGAGAGGCGACCGTTCAGTTGGCAACGCATCGCCTCCAGGACTTTCATCTGACTGCGTGTGGCATGTAAATGTTGCATCAACTTGCCTAGTTGACACCTGAGGACGCAGTTGCTGCGTCGCAGTTGCAGCAACTGTTTCTGGTTGGGCGTCAGAAATGAAGCATCCTCTAGGTGTGATGGGATTTCCTCCTCGCAGGGAGCCGATGTTACCAGCAGCTTGCCGCGCAAGAGCATGAGGCGACTCTTAATGGCCTCGAGTTCATCATAGGCCAAATCCAGATCGGGCTCTTCATCCAAAATTTCCGTGTTTTGGGTGGAGTCTATGATTTCGATCTCCTCCTCCACTAATATACCAGGGGCGTGGCACCTGCCCTTGTACCATGTGTCTAAATTTTTATTATCCATCTTTTAAACTCGAACTAAATTGTTGGTGATTAAATGAAACTAAAACTTGAATTGTTGACAGCAAGTGCCAGGATCGTAAAATCAAACCCCGTGCCTCATTTAATTGAGTTAAACAAATCTGTTTTCGCTCGTTTCACTTTCAATTAAATAAACAACTTTTCTCCCAGCCTTCCACTTTCCTCTTTTCTCTCTCCATTCCTTCTTTCTCTGCTGTTATGGCATTTTAACCCCTAATTTATTAATGACTGCCGGCATTCGTCAGCGCAACGAGAACTCAAAAAGTTCATATTTCAAAAATGGCTGCTTAACAAGCTGAAACTGAGGCAAACAGCAGCAAGAGAAAGGATAACGGATAAAGGACGAGACATCAACGGGAGCAGAAGGGTTGGCAGACGCTGACACGCCGGCGAAATTATTGGGTACCATTTGATTAATGACACTTACGGCTTACGAGGCAGGAGGTGGAGGAGATGGAGCTGGAGCTGGAGCTGGAGGAGGTAAAAGACCATTTTTGGGGGTCGCTTTAAGTTCGAGTCGCCCCCGAAAAGTTGTTTGCTTCAAAAATATTTGCACAGAAAGTTTCACTTTTCGTCGAGTCTTGTCACGTGCAGCGTGTGCAGCCTGTTCATACTAGTCGGAGCATAGCCAAAGCCCAATGCCCAGCCCTCCATATCCGTATCCATATCCATATCTCTCTCCAGAGCCACATCCATGTCGATATCTCTGTGTGGGGTGAAAGCAGTTCGTCTCCCCTTCAGAGAACATTTCTGCATGCCGTTGCGCATTGTGACATGGCAGATGAATTTGTCGGAACATGTGTTCCTCCAGCTGTGGCATTGAAGCTCCTCCTCGACTGCCTGCTGACTGACTGACTGCCTGCTCGTGTCATCTGAATTTCAGGGCAACTGGAACTGATACAGATAAATTAAATTTCGTTTGCCAGGAACTGAAGATATACATTGAACTTGCATGCCAACACGAATTTTGATTCCTGCTCTCTCCTCTGTCGGTCGGTCTGTCTTGTATTAGTTTCTGTTTATTGACGATTGAGTGGGAGGAAGGGGCGTCTAACGTGTGGGGGCATCAGGTTATTGGCATTATAGACACGTATACCGAATGAGAGCAAAGCATGTTGCATATTGCTTTAATAACAACGTACAAAATTGGTTTATTTGTGGCCTTAACGGGTGCTGTGATATGATAGCGGAGCGTTTTAGCCTTTGAAATATGTATAATCAATACGATTCAACTCCGCTAAGCTCCGGGGGGAAAATAACTATGCACCCAAGCAGACAGTCGTGTTTCTAATAACAAGATTGCAGCAACTTATATCTTAGTTTCATAAGTATTTAAATAGCCTTTTAAACTTTGTAAAGCTTGTCAACAATGTATCAAATTATTTTATGGTTGAAAAGTGATTCACAATGTGCTTATTCTGAAATTGTTAAAGTGTCAAAAAATTAATCTATGTACTCAGCACTTATTTAATATTTATATT
>JBAMBK010001467.1:0-64925 GCA_037043435.1 Drosophila suboccidentalis
AAAAAATAGTAGTGCTTGCAATGAACTTACAAAAACTCAAAGTTTAAAGACTTTTAATTAATCCAAATTTTTTATATAATTTTTTTAAGATACGTTATTTTATTGTAAATCCAACTGAGAAATCAAATATAGTGAACAGTCATTATTTTTCGACTAAGTGATGAACATATTCAAATATTTTAATGATGAAAACGATCCTAAATTTTATTTTTTGTTATTTAAAAGGTTAGATATGTGAAAGGCACTTAGTAATTAACAAATTTAATAATTTGTTGGGAAGCCTTTATTTTGAATTACTGCCCTACAACGACGGATCATGGAGTCCACCAGGCCTTGACATCGTTCTGGATGTATTGAGCTCCAGGCGCTCCTAACGATCTTCCAAAGATGAATTATTATTTGTTGGTTGATGCTTGGCAATATCCTTCTTGATATCGGACCACAAATTTTCAATGGGGTTCAGATCGGGGGACCGTGGGGACCTCTCCAATTCATTAACTTTTTTCTATGCGAACCATTTTTTCGCAGATTTGCTGGTATTCTTTGGGTCTATGTCCTGTTGGAACCACCAAATTATCGGCATATCATCTGAAAAATACGGTAGCATAATGTCCTGCAGAATTTTCACATGTTCGTGCCTATCCATTATGGTTTTGATCCAATATATGGGTTCGACCCCGTAATGTGAAAATGCGCCCAGATCATTATTCTCGAACCACCATGTTTGACGGTCCTGCAGGTGAATCTGGGCCGGTATTCGGACTTTTATGGATACCTTACATGTTGTCGAGATCCTCGACCACCAAAAAAAATAATTTTGGACACATCCGACCACTAGAAGTTTCACTTATTTCTCAAGGGCCAATTCAGATGATCCTTAGAAAATCGAAATCGCTTTTGGGCAGGTATTTTTTTCAATAACGGAATTTTTCCCGGGCTTCTTTCTGCCAGATTATTATTTCGCAAACATCTAAGAATGTTTTCCACACTTTTGGTCCATACCTAAGTTTTTTTTTATAAGTGCTGCAGGAGCAAAAGGGTCACGCTTCAACTACCTCACTACTTTTGTCACTACTTTTTTGGATATGGATCGAGGTCGTTCGCGTGTAAGCTTTTTTGGCGACTACTTAATGGCGTTTCTGATTATGGTTGGCAATCATCTAATCAAATTTTCCACTTCCTTGAACGTTATCCTTTTAGAAATTAATTTTTTAATAGGAGCACGCCTCTCAGGAGTGCAATGCCTGCCACGCCCCATTGTACCAACTTTAAGCAAACATTTTTTTTATAAAATTTATAGTAAATTATCAAATTAGGTAAATAAATATCAAATCAAGTGCCTTTCCTGCTTAATATCCTTTTTTTCCACTTTTAATGCATTCACTACTATTATTTTGACCGCCCATTTTTCAGACTATTACAAGAAAAAAATTGCTAAGTCGAAAAATAATAACTGTTCACTATCTTTGATTTCTCAGATGGATTTACAATATAATAACGTATCTTAAAAAAATTAAATAAAAAATTTGTATATATTAAAAGTCTTTAAATTTTGAGTTTTTGTAAGTTCATTGCAAGCACTACTATTTTTTTGACCGCAGCTGTATATACTGTACGAAATTATTTCGCCAAGCGGCCATTTTGAAAACACAAGAAAACGTATTGGTTTTTTTGGACATTTCGTAGCACATCCTGATCCCCATTTGATGGTCCCGGTTTCACCCGACGCGGACTAAGGAGATTCTTGTCCCGGTTTTACCGGACGCAGACTAACGAGGTTCTTGTCCCTGTTTTTCCGGACACAGAATAGAGAGATTTTTGTCCCGGTTTCACCGGACGCGGACTAGCGAGGTTCTTGTCCCGGTTTCACCGGTATTTAAAAAAACGAGATACTCGAATATTGTTAAATATTTATATAAATAAATGGGTGGTGTGGGCGAATGGGCGTATAACCATGCCCAATTTTTTTTAATAGTTTAATAATAATGTTATAGGCTTACAGTTTAAATTATGGATACAAGGCCGACCTCTGTGCACTGGCTCTTATCTCTTCACGCGGTTACCATATGGTCATAAGGTAGCACTAAATTCATTTATGCAAATGATGACACTCGCATTTTCAGGTCTAGAGCCATCCCAAGCATTTCTCTACATGGATGACCTGGTAGTCATCGGCTGCACATGTTTAAAAATTATTTAAATATCTTTGATCTGTGTAGAAAATGAAGTATCGTGCAGTAGGCTTTGGTTTACGTGTGTTGAATATGTACATGTTGATTATAATAAAGAGTCAGTCTATCCCGAGCAGTCATAAATACAGACGTGTTTTACTGTATATAACACAAAACATCGCTTAAAATTAAATCCAGAGAAATGTTAATTTTTCATTCATAAGATTACATTCCTCGGACATAAATGCACAGACCATGGCATCCTACCGGATGATAAAAAGTACGATGTTATTAAAAACTATCCGATCCCTACTGATGCGGATAGTGCACTACGTTTCGTCGCTTTCTGTAACCTAACAGACGATTTATTCATAATTTCGCACAATATTCACGTCATTTGACTAGATTATGCAGAAAAAATGTCCAATTTGAATGGACAAAAGAATGCGAAGATGCATTCAAATAGTTAAAAAAGTCAGCGTTCTCACTCCTTGACTCCTTTAGTCTAAGTTAACTTTAAAGAAAAATTAATGCCTCAAAATTTCTGATATCCAATTTTGTGAAGAATAATATTACCACTAAGCAAACAATACATAGAGGCGTCAAACAAGCATTTTTGTGGTATCCTATTTTTTGTATAGCGTGCAACCCCAGAGCGTTCGGCAAAAGCCGAACGCTTTTTTCAGTGAGACCCCAGAGCGCAAAGCCCAGCTGAGAGAGAGCGCACACGAAAAATGTTTAGTCTTGGATAGGCACCAAGTTTAGTTACATTTTAACAATTTTAACATTTCATTTAGATTATTTATTTTATTTGCGCTTATTCAGTGCTAAGAAAATTCGATCGTGAATATCACAATTCAAAATTCAAAATTTATCATAAAAAAATTAAAATCAAAATGAAAAATGAAAAATAATTTTAATCGAAATTAACCCTTATAAATGAAACGGTTATTTCGGTTTACAGAGTTTCGGCCTTAAGGTTTCGGTCAAATGAAAATTTGTTTTTCGGTTACGGTTTCAGTTACGGTTTTAAATTTCAATCGGTTTTTACCGGTTAAAGGTTACGGTTTCGGTTAGGGTTTTAATCCCTGCATATAATAATAATTATATTAATTTGATCTCTCTCAAAGGTCATTTATATATTACAATTATTATAAAGTATTAAAAAAAAAAATTAATAAATTCCCAAAATGCAAGCATACTTTTATTTGGGAATTCTGCGTTCAGTTTTTATTGGGATTTCTAACCTTGTAAATGATCTTTTTATCGCACGGACATGTCAGCTCGGTCTCTTAGCTCTCAGTTCTGAGTTCTCAGTTCTTGAGATGCTTGTGACTTTTGGCCATTTGCATTGTTGTCGTTTTGCTTTTTTAGGCCAATAATAAAAAAATCATTTCCAGTCGAAGAAGTTGATCTTTTTTTATGATGAGCTCAGATCACAATTGATATTTCGTTGTCGAAAGTCATTTCTAAAAAATATTTCGCGTACCGCAGCGAGTCAATTTTTTGAATAGAACTCTAAAACGACAAGGTCAGTCTTCAGGATCTTCAAGCTGTTCCGCTTCCGAATTCCGCGAAATATAAAAAAAAATCTGCACTGCAAAACCTAAAAATCTGAAACTAGAACTAGAATTCCAATGCAGTTTTTTTATGCCACCTAATTTTTATGGCCTAAAAAACAGGACCGAAACCGAAACCGAATATAATCGCTGTCATTTGTTTGTCCATAAATGCCGGACTCAACAACTAGGTAAAAAAGGAAAATCGTATCGCCGAGCTGAGCTGAGCTGAGGAAAAGAAGGACCAACAACACGGCGCACATTGAAAAGTAAGAGAAAAAAAAGAAACAGAGGAAGAAAAAAATGACAACAATGCTCTCGAAGTATGAAACCTTGCTGGAAGTGCCGCCGCACCGTGAAATTCATAAAAACTGATTTCATTTTTTAGAATCAGTGCGCGAAAGTTGCCTCCGACTTGAGCTGGAAGTCAAAGTCGAGTCGAGTCGAAGTCAAACTCAAACTCAAACTCAAAGTCGGGCCCACTGCGGCTTTACGATGGCCATTAACGCCCTAAAAAAATAACGCGAAAAAAACGAGCGCTGTAAATCATGAAAAAGAGACGCGAATGAAGATAAAGACGAAGTCACAGAAGGCAAATTCAACTTCATTCTCATCCTCATCGCCATCGTCATGTTTGGATTCAGCTTTGGCTTTTCCTTGGGCAGCAAAGTCAAACCGCAATAAAATTGACACCGTTCAAATGCGCAGGATCGGTAACAGGACCAGGTCCGAGAGTATCCTGTATCGTGTATCCCGTGTCCCTCCTAGTACATAATGTATGCCCGGCCATGTGCAGTGTATCTATCTGCAATATGAGTTCCTGTCTCGTCATGCGCAATGAGAATGAGCAGCCACAGCCCAGTCCAGTCCATTTTTAGTTTCAGTCTCAGTTTCAACTCTGAATCTTTCTTCCTGCCACATCCCAAGCAACGGCAACAATAGCTCTACTTGCCACACCAGTGATTGCAGCAATCATTCTAGTTTCATTATCTCAGCTACAGATTTATAGCTGGCCAAGCACAACCCCAAATAAACCCTCGACTCCGAAACCTAAACGAACCTCTGGACAGCCGCAGCATACATCAACAGCAATTGATTTTTATTTCGCTTTATTTTGCTGCCACTGACTGGTCAGATTTTATGGCAATTTCGGGTATTGTTGTGATTCCATTGCAATTACCCGGAGCTTATCACGCATCCTTAATGCGATGCCCCCCAGCCCGCAATGCTCGACCCGTCGGGTCTCCCCTCCCGCTTCCGCTTCCAATTGCATTCGATTTTCTGAACCGCAGCGAATCGCATATGGAAATGTGAAAATGTGGAAAACTGCAAACTGCTGGCCAAGCATTGGCTGACATCATTCCTTCCCCTCCCCCTTCCTCCTGGCCGACTATAATTGGCGTGTTGTTGTTGGCCTCGTTTCGATTGTTGCGATTATCAGTTGTTAATATCCATGAAAATGATGAGACCAACAGAATCGCCAGATAAACGGCGCATGGCCCGTTAATGGACAGCGTGCAAATTGGCTAAATGCCAGCCCAGAGTCAAGCCCCGTACCCCTCCCCGTCCCCGTCTCCATCTCCATATCCATCCCCCTTCAAATTCAACTTATTATAAGTTATAACAATGACTATAGACATGGTTTATGCATGTTTCACAGCCAAAAGACAAACGACAAACGAGTTTCCCTCTGTTCGTCTGCCTCACTAATTGACTAATTGACTAATTGACAAACTGACAAACTGACTGGGCGCTGTGTATGCGTCAAATGTGTGAAATTATTTGTGCGCCGGCATCATCATTTTACAAAGATGTTTATTCATCGCGATGGGTCCACCTAGACCCATGTAGAAACCACAAGATGTTGCAAAAGCCTCCAAAAAAGCAATTGGCATCTGCATAAAATATATCTAACATACATATGTACATTGTCCTACAGAATTTAGACAGAAAGTACAGATTGAAATACATGAAGTTACTATCTCTTTTTATAAAAAAAAGATTTAAATATTTCTCAAACTTTTAATTCTTTTTTAATTTGCTCAAATATTCCAACCCAGTGTATTATCTTTATAAAAGTCACTGACAATAGATTGTTAATTTATTTATAACAAATAATTTAGAGTTTAGATAAATTGTTTAAATCATGGAAGCAAACTGAAACAAATATCAGTAAACATGATAAAAGGCTCTATTTTGATTTTAACCTTTCGGTACGTAAAACAGTAAAACAAAACAATTTTAAAAAATTTTAAAATGTTTTAAAACTTAAATATATTTACGGATATGTTCTTGTACATACTTATGAATGTGATAGGGCAGAATTAAATTTTTATTAAAAAAAAAAAAATTGAGTTTGGTATTACAGTCGAACTTCCCTAACTCGAACTTCCCTAACTCGATTTTTCTCTAACTCGAACAAAATCGAGTGGCAATAGCATTTACTGAGCAAGTTTCATACAAATCGCCTTCCCTAACTCGAACTTCCATAAGTCGAATTTCTCCGTAACTCGAACAAAAATATTGGCCCGTACTTCCGTAAGTCGAATTTTCCGGGAAAATCTCCAATAAAGTTTGAATTTTTTTTTCGTTTCTGTTATATGCTTTTGTTACCGGCTCGTTTGGATATGTAATATTGATGTACATTAACATATGGTGATGTAATATGATAGAATATTGCATCAACAATTATTTAGGCTTGTGAAATTGCTATAGGAAAGATGTTCGAAATGTACTTCTTTGTCAGAGCATCAGTGTACTAAAATGTTTAAAAATGTTTAAAGAAATATTCAAACTTATTAGTAGTTAAGGAATTTGAAAGTAGACCAAATAAATTAAAGTTGCTGAAAATGTGGTATCTCAGCAAAAACATTTTTCATTATATTAAAGAATGATATTTATTATGACATTTGAATCGGAAACTTCTTCTGGATACAGCAAAAGAACGAAGAAACCAATTTTTGAGAATATTGACAGGTCATGAACAAACTTGAATCCTTTTTTGTTCAAAATAACAAGAAAAATTTGCAATTTGAAATGTATTTATGATTGAATGCATTTGTAGTTTCTTTTAAAAAACTAAAAAAAAAAAATTCCCTAACTCGAAGTCTCCCTAACTCGAACTTTTTTCTTGGATAATGGTGATTCGAGTTAGGGAAGTTCGACTGTATTTTTGAAACGTTTAATATCGGTTTATCATTAATTTTCAATTGTTTTTATTATTATTAATCTTTTCAGTTTAAATTAAAATATAACCACAAATATTTAATTTCATTTTTATATTAGTTAACTTATACTTAATTGGTCAACTGCTCTTAGTTTCATAAATTGTTCACTTAAACCATTAATTAATGTTAAGATCTATTCTGACTTTATTATTGGCAATTATTCACCAAATTGATTCCCATTTGCGTATTTATGTAAATACTTAACCATATTTTAAAAGATAATTTTCTAATTTATTATGTTATTAGTTTTTGTCTCAAGATTTATATAATTTCATTTGCCACTTATTTCTTCTACCGATCTCACAAGCTTAAAGATACATTAAATATTTTGTTTAAGTAAATTTATAGATGATACTCATTTTACTTCATGTAGCACAGTGTTGGGTGTTAAGCTTATCTGGAAGTGAATGAAACAACTGACCGAGAGAGGCATGGGAATGGAGACAGTTGTATAACACACGGGGGCTCTGATCTCCGCCGGTCTGTAAAGAGGCTGTGACAGTGGTAGCTCCACACTTGGACTCAGTGTAAGGCCTCTGACTGGGAGCATGTCTATGGCTGTGACTGTGACTGTGCCATGATCACTTTATATTCATTGACACTTAGTGTGAATTTCGTACATCATAAAGAGGGGCAAAGCTGTGGATTGTGGATGTCTAAATTGCGGTTGCCTGGGCACAGACACAAAAGCTGCCTTTTGTGCCAGCGCCGACGGATGCGACGATGATGTCGGAGTGTGGTGTTTGGGAAAGTGGCAACGGCAGCTCAGTTGGCCAGCCAAATAGTCAGCCAGATGGCCATAAAGGCAAGTCAAACACAGGCCGACAGTGCGAGGTGCTAATTCACTATTAAAAGAAACCAGAGAAGACTCACAAAAAGACGTTCAAATCCTTGGCATAAACACGGCAAATCAAGGGACAGGGGAGGGAGGTAGAGCACATGAATGTATGGAAGGGTAGGAGGGGAGGGGGTACGGAGGGGTCTCAGCTGCGCTCAATTTCCACTCATCATCTCATCTCTCACGCATCATCGTGGCGACTGCGCACCAATAAAACTTAATTTTGTTTGTACATCGGTCGGGGAAATCGCAGAGGAGTGTGTGTGTGTGTATGGGGGGAAGGGGGACTCTAAAAATGTGTATGGGCTGGGTTTGAGTCTGGGGCCAAGTCGGGCCTTGAGCTATTGAATTATGCATTGTTTTGTTTCTATTTTGTGTCGAGTATGGGAATTGTGGGAGAAGTTCTCATGAAGTGTTGCCCATTCATCGCACTGCCAAATGCCATTGATTGGCCCAATAAAACCCAACCGAACCGAATCGAATCCAATCGCTGTTGGAGACGAATTAGATACAGCCGCCTAATTGATAATAATACCGCATTTATTTTGGAAATCTGTTAACTCTTTTACTGTCTGTCTAAAGCACCCTTCACCTCTCTCTTGCCTCTTGAAGACGCGCAGCTGGTTCCACATGATGAGTTGATGTGCTCTCTCCCCCCCTCTGTCTCTGTCTCTCCC
Organism: Drosophila suboccidentalis; assembly: GCA_037043435.1. Lineage (NCBI taxonomy): Eukaryota > Metazoa > Arthropoda > Insecta > Diptera > Drosophilidae > Drosophila > Drosophila suboccidentalis. The sequence goes on from JBAMBK010001467.1 coordinate 8,473, forward strand.
TCTCTAATCCCTCGCCAGCAGTTCTCTGACAATTCTCAATTTCAGCCTTTTTACAATGCATAATTTTTCAATAAACCTGCTGATAATTTCTGCAATTGAAACAAGTTAATCCCCACATGATTAATTATCAACCTGCAAAGCGGCAGGTTTCACACCCCTTAAACAGGAATTAATCGAGTTGTTCGCCGTTACGGCTGCCCTCACCCCCTAGCCCTCCCCCTTCCCATCTCAAATGTTCCAGAGGCCTTTTTTAATTTACTCGGGCTTGTCCCCAGGGCCAAGTCACCGTTTTGCGCTATCTGTAGTCGTATTATCAAATCATAAAATGTTGCCACTTGGCTGAGATTCAGACACGGAGCTGGATGTTGCATCCCCCAAGAGTCACAGAGTCGTCGAGTCGCAGAGTTGAAAGGGGTGCGAACGGCGTGCACCAAACAAAAAAGTAAAGTATCCTTGAGCCAGACCATTTTTTATGCTCGTCGCCTGCCAAGTGTCAAAACATGTTTTGATAGCGCGCACACATGAATTTATCTATTCGAAGGGTTCGTTCTCGGGCCGCGTTTGATAAGCGTCAACACCCTTTGGGCCTTGGGCCCCTTTTGGCAATCGAACAATTTGAAACACATGTTTTGGTCCTGGCAATTAAATACAAATTTGATTAGTGCCGTTCCGAGGCCGAGGCCAGGAGCAGTTGTTTGTTATCCTTGTGCTTATGATTTCTCAATTATGACAATTGCTGGGCACGACAGACAGACAGACAGACAAGCGAGCAATCACACACAGGATGCAGGACACAATGGGTGCCTTGGCTAAAAAGGCAGCAATTAATTAGACAACGAACGAGGACACTGATACCCATTGACAGCCATTCAATGCAACCTGACGCGTGGCAGGGAGGCCAGGACATGCAGCCAAGGACATGCACACAGGACACACAGTGTGCAGTTTGACTGCGGGAGACGCCTCAACTCCTCAACTCCTCGACTCCTCGATCTGCCTTAATCGCATTAATAAGCAATCGCAGAGTTGAGTTCTGGCTTGTGCCACACCCCCCCGGCGATCCCCTGTGGGTGGCCCAGCAGCCCGATCAGTCGATCAGCTGAACAGCCGACCAGGACAACAGTCCGAAGGTCAACATCGGAAGTTAAGCGTGCCGTTCAATTTGCCATAGTTTCTCCGCTCGAGGTCGAGGCCTCTGTTGCAGCTGCCCCTGGCAACGGATTCTCCACATGGCCCATAAAATTGTCAACTATCAGCCAGGATTTCAAGCCCAACAACACGGGCAGGTAACACAAAAGCAGCTGCCACTCAGGTAATAATAGAGAAAATAAAAGTTGCGAACTATTTTTAAATATTCATAATTTTATTTTGATTGATTTTCATTCGAAATTATTAAAAACTATTTAGAATTAAGTAAAGCTAACTAGATTACAAATTTGTACAACTGATAAATAACCATTTTTGACTGAATGTGATTCTACACACTGAGAACAATTAATGCTAATTTGTACAATCCACGAGGGAGGAGGGGGGGTGTGAGATTTCATGGGGTGGGTGGCGATTGCACCTACGCCTCAGTCTTGTAGGGCTTGAAGAGCTTCGGCTTGGGCTCGGCGATGACTGTTGTTGCGGGCGGCGGCGACATGGAGGAAGCTGGGCGCTTGGCGCTGGGCATGAGCAGACCAGGAGCGGGCAGCGGACTCGTGGTGGTGGTGGTGCTGCTGGGTCCTGGGAGCAGCATTGAGCCAGCGGTGCGCAGGGGACTCAGGCTGCGATCGAAGACCTTGGTGTGATCAGAGCCGACGGGACTCAGCGACAGCGTGGAGGAGTGAGGCGACGAGGACGATTGCAGGTCCAGAGGCGGTGTCTGCGTCTTGGGCACCTGCAGTTGGCCGGCGTAGCTGGGCGGCATGCCGGCGGCGGCAGCTCCCAGCATGGCAGCCGGATAGCCCATGGGAGCAGCAGCGCTCATGGCGGCGGCAGCCTGCATCGCGGCCGAGTGGGGATGCGAGTGGACGTGGGCGTGGGCGTGGGCGTGTGGATGCATGTGTGGTGCAGGTGGTGCCGGGCGTGCGGGGATGTGGTAGGGAGCGTAGCGGTACTGGCCATACGGTGAGTGTCCAGGCACTGGCATTGTGGGCATGCCAGTGGCCAGCATGGGATTAGCGGCGGCAGCGGCGGCGGCAGCGGCAGCTGGAGTGTATGGTGGATACGGCATGCCCACGCTGTTGGCCGCCGCTTGCAGGATGGAAGCGGCGAAAGCGGGGTCTGAGTAGACGGCGGCGTAGGGCCAGGCGACGGCGATGCGTTGGCGCTTGTCCTTCATGCGGCGGTTCTGGAACCACACCTTAATGGTGGACTCAGGCAGATTGAGCTGAGCGGCCAGCTCGCAGCGACGGGGACGCGACACATAGTTCTCCTTGTAGAACTCCTTCTCGAGACGCGCCAGCTGATCACGTGTGAAGGCGGTTCGATAGCGACGAACCGACGGATCAGCGGGAATCTCTGAGTTGCGACTACCGTTCAGTGAGTTGTCCGGACTAGACAGGCACTCTGCAAGGAGAAACGAAAGAGAAATTGTTGGTTAGCCAAGTGTTGCCAAAGAGCCAAAAGCTGCATGAGTTTTTTAGTACTTACCATTTGGGGAAGGCGGCGGCGTTTGAGGTTTGCCGTATTGTGTGGAAATCAAATCGACGACCAGCGGCTTCTGGTCAACGGCGTTGCTATCATGATGATGGCTCTCCATGTTGTATGTGCGGTATCCGTGCATTTTGCTCTGTTCGAAGTAAGTAATTCTCGGCTCTCAGTTCTCGACTTGCGATGGCAGTGCGAAACGTGGGTTAATGACTAAGCGACTTAACGGTAAACGACGATGTTGACTCTGCGACGGTTACAGCTCAAGTGTGTCGCTCTCAGCAACCCCGGCCCTCTTTTATACCAAGCTGCTGAGCAATGGCTGCCGCAGGCAAACATACGGCCAATGAGAGCGTCGTTCGTTGTGTGCGAGCGAGATGGCAGTAGTTCAGTCACTCATGCCGTTGCTTCGCTCTGCCTGCCGCAGTGCAATGAACGATGGTGCTAATGTTGTGGTGCTGCTGCTGCTGCTGCTGGCGATGTCGATGCCAACGATGCTGCCGCTGCTGGCGGCTGACAATTATGCGACGATGAAGGCAATTACGATGCCGGAACAATGGTACATACATAAAAAAAGGAGCGAGGATGAGAGAATGGAAAAAGCGCAAGCAAAGCGTGATAATGCGAAGCCTGTCGGTGGTCCAAGTGCAGAAATGTCTGTTGGCTGCTGCTGCTGCTGCTGCTTCCCATAATCAAGTTATCATGGAGCAGCAGCAGCAGCGGCAGCTTCAGCAGCGGCAGCAAGAGAGTCTCTGCTCTCTGAGAGTCGACTGCGATTTCATATATTCATAGCGAATGAGCGAATCTTTTGTTTCGCTTGTCCGCAAGCAGACAGCGCCACGGGTGCGAACGAGACGTGAGTGGCCCCCATAATAATGGGATTTTATCGGCTTCATCAGGCAAAAGAATGATATGGCATAATGCACACAACCGAGACGGAGAAAGAGCATCCCTCTCGCCACCGCTCCATGCTCCATGCCATTTTCAAGGGAGGTTGACTCGATCGATATGCGACGCCGACGTCGCAGCCAGCCAAATTATTTGCTCTTTTATGAAGTCTTAATATTATGCCGCACGTTTAACGGCCTCACACTTGCGCTGAGTGAGCGAGGAGAGGGAGAGAGGAAGAGGTTGAGGTTAAGTCGTAGCTTTAACAGTAAATGAAGTTTATCTGGGCAAATAAAGCAAAAGCTTGGACAACGCCCACAGAGAGCATCCCAACCAACACACACACACACATAAGCATACACACACACACACACACAGACGCATACATAAACAATGAAATACTTTTGAGGGGCGCAGTTGTTGAAACTTAATTTGAAAAGTTTTAGTTTAGTTGCGGCAAACATTTATTATGATGATATAATCATGTTGCCAAAAGACGCAACTGTACCCAGAGAGCAGTTGCCAAGTGGGTGTGCGAGTGGGAGTGGAAATGGGAGGAATTGAAGCAACTCCAAGTTGGACTTGCGCAAGCTATCGATTCCCGTTCGATACCTGCGTTTTCAGCATGGGATTAGGCTGAGCTGCGGCTTAGGGTTAATCTGCTGCACATAAAAAAAATAACCCAATTTTAGAATCCGCTAATGATGCTATGTGTGTGTGTCATAATGTGTTTTATGACTTTCTAATGAAATTGCACTGGGATCAGCGACTAAAGCCGTTCGCCAAAGTTCAAGTCAAGCCCCTTGGCTCTGTGTAATCCACACAACAAACAAATAAACAAACTGTGGCCTGTGGAAAGTCCGCCTTGGTAACGGATAACCAAGTCGAAAATGAGTTGAAAAAGTTAAAGTTAAAGTCGGAGTTGATGTTGAAAGTGAAGTTAAAGTTAAAGTCGGAGAGCCTGAGGGTAACCCGGTTAGCGAGTCAAAGACAAAGCAGCAATTCTGAATAAATCACCAGTCAGCCAGGGGAACTAGAGCAATGGCAGAACAGCATGTGTCCAAATCTACATCCAAGTTGATTGTTCAAGATGCTGCAATAAAATCTAACTCGTCGGAACGCCGCATCCGCATCCGCGGGCGAAAGTGAAAATAGATGAGGAATGAGACTGTATGTATGTCCGAACAATTTTAAACATGAAAATTGACTAATAATGTCGCTGATGGCAAACGGATTAACGCACAGGATTCGTTTCCCAGTCAATGCCAAACCCTTGGAAATGAAACCTTCAGATACAATGTTCAGTTCAGTTTTAGTCTCAACTTGAGCTAACTGCTCATTGTTATGCATTACTAAGTAACTCTCCCAGTTGTTGTTGTTGTACTTCTTCTGGTTGTTGTTTTGGTTGTTTGCCCTACATTTTGTGAGTTAGTTAAAATTATTGGGTTATATTGCGCGGCAATTTGCATTAACTCGCCGAGAGTTCTCTCTACCTACTCCTCAACTCGACTCAACTCAACTCGACTCGAAGCGACCCGATCCGACCCAACTGACCTGGCCAAGTCGTTGTCCAAGCCCAAGCCTTGCCCACCCTGGCGAAACCCTACCCACAACCTTGCCTATTGTGAGTTCATGCGCTTTTGTTTTAGCCCGCGGTTCGCTGTCCAGCAGAATGAACAGCCTTTTGGCCCAAAGGCAAATAAACGCGACACTGCGGCAGCGACAGTAAATACCCTTTATGGCTGACAGGCAGACCAGCAATACCTTCAATCTGTCAACCTTTCACTCCGCGTCGGCGAAAGTGTCGACTCGGTACCTGACCCTACTGCTGACCCTACCCGATCACCGACCATTGTCATCCGTCATCCGCGTTGAACACTTTCGGCATCATCGGCCTGGCCTAAACCTCAATACTTGGAAGCCTCTTTATGCTTGTTGTTGCCCTTTTGCTCTTTTATTGGCATTTTGCACTCACAAAGCGCCGATCTCGCTGATTATGCTGATTATGGGAAGTACATACACTCACACATCCACACACACCCATATAGTCAAAATCGCACACACACATACTATAGTATAAAATGAAAATAAATATATCCTTCTATGCAATCCCAATAAACGCCTCGACAATATAATATAACATAGTTATATGATAATCATATTTATGAAATGATCTGGAAATTTAAATTATTTTTTTATGGGCATGTTATTCTCAGAGGACTATAATTCCCCTTTTACTAAAAACGTTGTATTTTTTTATTTAATTCACTTTTTCGTTAGCAAATATTAATACGTAATTGCCTTTACAGTTCTCAACAAGTATCCATTTTTAATATTGGAAGAAAAGTTTACATACCGAATATATTCAGATTCAGAGTATCAAATAGTAACGAATTACGGCTCCAGTTACGGTCTCGGTTAAGTTATGCTTTTTTCGGTTATGGGTTTCTCAAAATCTTTTGTATATAGGTTCCGTAACGGATATAGGCTTTTGATAAGTTTCGGTTTTGAAATACCAGTATGAGTTTGGTTCTTTGATTTCCAAAAAAAGATATATTTATTCAAATTATTATTAATGTGGAAAAATTAAAATTAGATTGAACCATGATTATCACACATTAACATAGTTTTTAAATTTAATGTTTGAACAATTTAAAACAATCCGTTCTGATGAAACTTTTATTTTGGTTTGAATAAATTCGTTTTTGGTACAACAAAAAAGTATTGTTTCGTTTACGTTTTCAGCTACGGTTACTAATTTCCATCGGTTAGTATTGGTTACCGGTTATAATTTCAATCAGATTAATTAAAAATATATTTTTTTTTGTAAGAAAGCTAATTTTTTTTTAGATTACTTCATAATCAGGCTACAATAAAAAAAGAACAAAAAAAAAATATAATATTCTCCCCAGCTTGTGGTCTATCCAAGGACGTCGGCAGCTTCTCAATGAGGGGGGGGCCAAAATATTTTTTTTACGTTTCCACATTTATTACACTAGTTTACAGCAATTTCGCTTCTTATGTCTCTGTTAACTTTTCTTATGGACTTTGGCCCATAAACACGAAAATCGCACTTAACATTTTTTTCATGGAAGCGTTTTTCGAAATATTAACTTTTTGCCAAATATTCGAAATATCTCCGACCTTTTGGAGTATATTACGAGACCTAATTACCCGATGTGACAAAAACGCTCTCAAATTAAAGGTTACTCATTCCTCCACAACCTTCATTCATATATGTAGTTTTGAGATCGGCTTAGTAGCTTAGAAGCTAGTGACTCTAATTAGTTTCAAAATCCGTTTTTTTTTGTGATTTTTTGGGCTTGAGAGGTCTCAATTCGTCCCAGAAAATTAGATATCGCAAAGGTAAAATTTATTTTAAGTGTTTAACATAAAGTATTTTGTCAGATTCGTTGAGATTTCTCAAACAACCAAAAAGTTTTTCGAACAAAATAGCTGCCATTGGAACTATTGATCGAAAATTAAGATTAAGTATAAACATTTAAGACATCAAGGGCGCCGGATGCTTTTCAAGCAGGAAGGGTCAAAATATGTTTTTTTTCACGTTTTCACATTCACTCTGGTTGGATTTTGGAAGCTAAATAATGTAAATTTAATGTAAAGTTGCCGACACCCTTGTAGGACACCACTGATTTAAAAAGTACATAGATTTTTTTAAAAGTACACAAATTCCATTACTTATATTTTTACAGAAATTAAAGCTAAAAATACCATACGAAACTTGAATCCTTCAAAGTGTGTTATTCACATCTTAATATTTACATCTTTCTGAAAAGCAAGACATAGATTTCACAGTTCCGAGAGATTTACGAACGCAATGCTAGAAAATATATGGAGAGGGCACGCCCTAATAAAAATATGCATGGATAGGCTATCAGGAGAGGGAACTGTAGGACACTCTTCGGCTGTGCTGTTAAAAACGTATCCGGAATATAGACTGAATTGTGGGCACAATTAACAGGTAAGTAGAGCCTGTGGCGATAAATGGTGCTGAGTAACCTTGTCTACAAAATAGTGTGGTGTGTGTTTTCATGTTTTCCACTGTTTTTCCAGCGGCCATAAAAACCCGTGAAGAATTAAAAAATTAGAGCAGTCGGCGTTGTTCTTGTTCGAGGAAAAAAACTAGCGCAGCGAAAAAATTCACAATGAAAACAAAAAAGTTTGATCTACTTTCCTAATACGGTCCTCGGAATGCACGACAGGACACGGCCCGTTTTCTCCGAAGCCCCGACTGCCTAGAGGCAGCCCATAAAAATCTGCATATACCATAATTTTTGAGACAATTTCTTTGCCACAAACAATGCGAAACGGGACCAAACGAACGTGCCATAAATTTTCCAAAAATTCTTCTTGCCACAAACAATGAGAAACGGGACCAGGACGAAAACGACCCATGTATTTTTCTTTTTTAATTTGTTTTATTTTTTTTTAAATTGCGGCCAATAAACAAACATTAAAATAATCTTTAAGAAACTGCCCAAAAGGTTGACAGTCAGTCATCCTGTTTGGGAAATCGTTGTTAATCAAAGTACAGATTCAGATAAAATAGAGAGAACTTTGGATACTTTAAGCTTATAGAAAATGCAAGTCGCTTGGCATAGTTTATTAATTGAATTCAATTTCTATTTCCATTTACTTCAAGATAGAAAGCTGCTCGGTCACAGGTTGCAGGTCGAATCCTCTGGACGACTGCACTGCAGGACTGCAGGACTGCGGTCGCGTTGCAATTTCCCTCGAAGGTGGACCAATAAAAAGGCGCGTCTACCTAAAAGCAAACAACGAGTCCTGCGTCCTGTCCTCGGTACTGGGCTGAGAACAAAAAATGGCACAATTTTTAGTGGAAATGCGAGCGCGCAATAAAAACGACCCAGGACTCGAGGCTGGCACAAGGACTCTCAACAACTAACTGCCGTAATTAGGATGTTTGTAGAGCAGCGGCCAGTGGACAAAGTGGAAAAAGTGCGTACAACGGTGAAAAACTCATAAAAAGAGAAACGAAATCGTTTAAAAATTAGCTCGCTTTTTGTCGAGTGCCGTAGGCAAACAAAAAAAACGAGACCGACCACGAGCCGTGCTACAATTGAGCCAAATAATTAGGTGAGCCATTGTCGGATATTGTATGTGGACCTATGATTAGCGGTTTCTTTTTTTTAGGGCCACAAAAAGAGCAGACACTTGGAAGGTGTCCTCAATTAGCGCTCAATGAACCTCAGCAAATAATTCGAGTAGCTTTTGCACCTGTGAAACAGAAGACGTTTCAAGTTATTTTTATTTCTTTATCGATATATTCCTTTATGGTAAATAAAAAAAAATTGTAAATATCTAATTGTAAAAATGTATATATTTAACTACTCAAATTGAATTTATGAAGTAAAAATAAAGATCATAAAAATATGGATAAATATAAATTTAAAAAAGAGATGTATGAAAAATCAAAATTTAGATAGTGTGGGGATATTCAAATTGTAGATATAGTTATAACTATGTCCTAGAGATATTATTTATTGCAATTATCACCATTATTTTCTACATGTGGGCTATTCCGAAAATTTTTAAACTAAGGGCAAAAACTTAAAGTTGTCAAAAATCTGCATGTTTTTTAATAATAGTTGTTTTTTGTTATAATAGAATACATTTTCAGCTTCAACTTACAAAATCAAAAAGGATTTACGGTGGTTTGGTTGTTCATAGCCGAGCCTAATCAATAAATTCCTCTTTTTGCCTCTTAATTTCAAAAATTCTTGTAAAAAAAAGGGTATTTTCAATGGCCAAAAATGTGCGCAAAACGGTCGTTTGAGTGTTTAGCGCTAAACTTTTTTTTATTTTCTTTTATTTAAGATAAAAGCTGTATCGAAAAGATATTAATAATTGTTAATATATTAATAATTTGAAAAAAAGTGTGAGTAAAAAGTGTAACGTCCGAAACAGACAAAAACTAAGATTTTAAATTAACGAGACAACTTATCTTTATTTTTTATGCTGGATTGATATGGTCATATATTCCACTTCATTTTTTGTATTTGGATATTTTTTGGTTATTATGCAAAATGACTTCCATTCTTTGTAACGGCCGCAATGAACTATAAGCAAGCCTAATTATTTTTCAAAAATAAAAAATAGGTTTAAGAGTACACCCAATGAAATGCAATTTCCATGAAATTGGAAATGTAACGTCCGCAACTCAGGATTACAGAACAAATAATTCGAGAATCCGGGATAAAATCAATCGCAATCGGTGTTTCTTAACTTGAGTACGAAATATTCGATTTATGTACGATTTATCAATATATTTTCCGCAAATATTTTTACAATCGGGCCTCTTATCAGCCAAATTAAATGTTTTAGGCTTTTTGGACAATTTTAATGCTGAGTGGTTGTTATTTTATCCGCAATAACAATAATTTCCTGAATACATACTTAAAAAATACATGTTAATATCTAGAATTTTAAACTTAAATTTTATAATGATTTTATTCTGTGTACAATTAAGAATACAATTAAGATGGATTGGAAATAAGTAACAATCTTTGCTTGTCAACTTGCACTAACTTAAGGTCCTCTCCTCGACAAATTGAAGTGGTGCTGTCTTGGTAAACCACCATGTGTCCTTGATATGACTAAGGGGAACCACAAGAACATGTCAATCGATCGGCTACGTTTACTATAAATACAGGGTATTGCGGTATGCGAACCAACAGGGGGCATACCCTGGTGGCCATGCCGAGCCTGACGAATGGCACTCCAGCAACAGGAGAAGAAACAAGGCGACTGCCCGGGACAGATTCGCCAACAAACGCTGTTGGGAATCTGTCCGCAAAAAAGATGCAGGGGCCCAAGACGATGTGCCGAGACAGTCTTCGGTAGCCGGTAGTCCACCGCATTGACGAATCACATCAAAGTGGAACATAATTTCAGGGTCAAGCGCCCTGCTAACAAACATGTCAAATCACAGGATAACAAACCGACGACAGCGGATCGCCGCCAAAGGCAAAGACATCGGGCTATTGACATATCCTAGACCCAAAACAGCATCGACTTACCGCAGCAAATTCGCGTTGACTGTGCTCAAAACAGCGGGGAACACCATAATATTTTGGTTGCTCAGCAAAAGAAAGAGAGAGAGTAGGATAGAGGGAGAGAAAAGAAGAGACTCTGACTGGGAGATGGGCTCGGTCAGTTTCAGTTTCGGACTCCGTTTCGATGGAATTCTTTACACTACAATTTGTGCATGAGCAATTTGCCACGGTGAGTGGCGGTTTTTGAGTGAGCTCAGCCAAGGAACGATCCTGCGATGCGCCGCAGGACCAAATGCAACGGTGGCAGCCAAAGCCAAGTCCGCATTTTTCTAGTTGAGTCTTGGGCTTGGCGTAAATTTGTGAAAATTAAGTCGTTCCGGTTAGGCCTTTCGAATGCTACGTTTTAGGTGGGACTTCTGTAGCAATTTTATTTGTATCGTAGGTGTTGTATTTGTCAACATTTAGCTGAAGTCCGTCCCGTCCCGTTTCGTCCCATCCCGTGCTCGCAGTGGCAGTGGATTAGGCGATTTGTGGGCATACATTTGGGATGCCTCCTGCAGCACTAATTGGCCTACATGCCAAAAGCAACTCATGATAACCGGCAGAGAGACAAACAGAGAGAATGAGAGCCAGAAATCATGATTCTAAGGATGTGCGCTGTGTGTGTTAAGAATGTGCTAATTTTTTACTCAGCAGAGCTGAGAGTAGACTCATTATTTGTTGTAATGGGTGCTTTCTATTTTAGAAGCCAAAAAATATGTAATTTCAGCTTGTCTGCAAATGTGTATTCTTTGAAATAAAAAGAGGCTTTCATACAATAAATACAAGTTTAGGTAAGCATCGATTTTTTAAGATTCTGAAAATATCCACACACTTTGTGGTGGGGGAACCACCCCAAACTTGCTTTACTCGGGGGATTGCGCTTACGTGCTGACGAGACGTAACCGCACTTAAGCGTTTTAGATCACTTTTACGTATTCGTAGCAATGAGAATCTGTCATTGAGCAGCAATATGTGGCAGCACTATCCATATAGACTTACTTCTGTCTGGCAACGCCACTGTTGGCGGGAACATTTTTAAAAGGTGGGCGGCTACAGTCAAGTGCTCTCGACTGTAAGATACCCTGTGCGCAGGTCGTAAGGCACGCCGAAGGTTTGATGCTTTGTTAGAAAGTTACATTAAATTTTCGATCATTGTTCCGATGGCGGCTATCAGAATGTATAAGACACCAGAAAATTCCCAATCTGTGAGTTGGATGCGATATCTCCAGAAAAAATCAAAAGTGTTCATACTAAATCTGAAGTTTTGACTGATTGTTCCTATGACAACTAAATTATATAGTAGTTCGATCCAAATTTAGAAGCAAACTTGACGTGCTTCCGCAATCCAGATACCTGAATACACCAATGCTTCTGCCTGTTACATACATTTCACAAAACCATTATACGCTTTTTGACCAATTTCAATGGGCCAAGGGTATAAAAATAATTTTAAGAATGCATTTCATAGAGCCTATTGCAAAAAATGTATACATAATAACTGTAGAAATAGGCTTTTATTTAAATTAAAGTAAATACATATAAATCTTTATTTTATAACGTCGTCTTTAGTATGGATTTTTCTTGTGTGACTTTGCAGCCTTGGATTTACTCTTCAGCTTCGCACTGCTGCTGTTGTCGATGGCAGCAGGTGTCCAGACGGTTATGATGCCACTTTCGCCGCCAGTCACCAGCAGGTTTCGCTTGGCATCGTATAGACTGTCTCGCACAATTTGTTTGTTGCCCACAAAGTTGGTCAGCGGCTTTAGCGTTTCCTTAGCGGGCGCACTCACTGACCGCAGCACCTCTCTGTTGGATAAAGGCCTTCAATTAGCAAAAGTTTCTCAATGAATTTGAAATAAAACTTACCCTCGATTTTGGTTGGTGCCGGCCAACAAAAAGACGCCATCATCTTCCAGATTGTGAGCGTTGATTAAATTAAAATTGCCAGCATTCTTGCGTCGAATGCCAGCTGTAATGGCTGAGCGATCAAAGGAGATCACCTCATCGCCTTCCTCGCACTCATAGCTCTTGAAATCGTTGGTGTGAGTAATGCAGGAGATGATGTCCTGCTCGTTGACATTCCGATGCCAATTGAGCCGATGAACACTGCTCTCAGTATTAATGGTGTTTAGTAGCGCCTCATCTTCGTCGCTCTGTTTAATATCAAACACATTTATCAGACCATCTGTCCCTCCCGAGCACAAGAGATCTGGATTGCTTGCGTGAAAACGAACGGAGGTCACATCATCCTCATGACTTTCGTGATAGACGCCAAGCTGTTTGCGCTCACGAGCATCAAAGAAGAGCAAATACACATTACCCATGTGCTGCTCTGTGCCGCTGCAGATAATTCGGCTATTGGCATTACGATCAAAGCATGTCATCGACTTTGGCACAGGCGGCAAAGATTGATCTGCCTCTGAATCACTTTTGTACTCAAATGTCGCCTGAACGCCGGTGGCCCGCAAGTCAAAAAGACGCACTTGGCCATTTGTGGTGCCCACCAACAGCGAGTCCGAACTATCGTCCAGAAATCGAACTCCACAGACTGTCACATCAATATCTGAGCTCGCCACAGAAGGAACTCGCTCCTCATGAACTGCAGTTAGGGAGCCGGCCGAGCTGAGGTCGTAGATTTTAACTGTGGTGTTAGACAGGCCAGCCACAATGCGTGTAAATCCAGTGTCAGCACACAAGCCCAAGACGTAGTCGCGTTTCAGCGATAGTGACGACTCGTCTTGTGGATGTTGAAAACGAAATTCGGCGGCCAATTCACGGGCGCCACAGGTGTCCTCATCTTCAATGTCGGCCTCGTCATCTGAGCTGGGCAGCTCAGTGGCGACGGCTTCTGTAATGCCAAGCAAATTAACACACCTTTAAATAGCTGCAATTGATATTAATACCTGCAAAGTATTTATTTAAATCAGTCATGTTGTTAAACAAAAAACATGCGGTGCACGTGCGTTGTTTGCCAGAGATGCCACTTTGATCAACAGGGATGCATTTCAAAATAGAGATGGGTGACATAAATGTCGCACTTACTTTTTTCACAAGTATAGGGTGATTTTTTAAGAGCTATAGGAAAGTTTTTCAAAAAAAAAACACCTAAAATTCAGAAAAATGCATGAAATCTTTATTTGAATCGATAGTACGGTCCATATAATTTAATGTTTCAAGATTATTTCATGCAAATGTTGACCGTGACTGCGCCTCAAATGGTCCATCCGCTGAGTCCAACTTTGGCATACTCTTTCCAACATTTTGGCCGGTATCTCACGAATAAATGCTTCAATGTTGTCTTCCAATGCGTCAATTGAAGCGGGCTTGTCTGCATAGACATGAGCTTTAACATAGCCCCACAAAAAATAGTCTAAAGGCGTTAAATCGCACGATCTAGGCGGCCAATTGACCGGTCCCCAACGTGAAATAAAATGTTCACCGAACTCGCCTCTCAATAAGTCCATTGTTGCGAGTGCTGTGTGGCATGTGGCACCATCTTGCTTAAACCACATCTAAGCCAAGTTTAGATCTTACATTTGGGGCAAAAAAAAGTTTGTAATCATTCCGAATAACCGCCTCAGAAGGTCGACCAAACTGATCGTAAAATGGAAAAAATTAAAAATGGAATTTCTTAACCGAGCATGTATTTTGATGATAAAATTCAATAATTTGCAAGCGTTGTTCGGTTAAATTATAGACCAAACTGAAGATGTTTGACAGTGAAACAAAACACGAAAAGTGCGTGAACTGTTTAAACCAGTGTTGCCAAAAAGATAATAGCTAAAAAATCACCCTTTATTTTCAGGTCATGTTACTACTGCGACACCATACCGCTCATCTCTTTTTGATGACGACACACATTTCGATATATCGATAATATGTAAGAAAAGAAATACTATCGACTATCGCGCGAAATTTAGATGTGAATTTGTTTTTAGTTTATTTAACATTGATTAGCAATAAATTTTAAATTTTATAAATTGGATGAAATAAAGGAGATCGTTTTAATGAATGTTGGGTGCTTGTCAACCCTCGGCAGGTGTAGTTGCTAAAGATCATTTAAAATTGAAATTTAGAAAATCTACAAAAAAACAAAAATGCATGTGAAACTTTCAAAATTTTAGCTTTAAAATTAAGAAATATATCAAAAAAGAATCCTTTTTTTAAATATCATAAGTTGGAAGAACAGTGCCAGATAACAGCGCTGCGATTATCATATTATTTCCAAAATTTAATAATTGAAATCGAAGTTGAATTCAGAAAAACAACACATTAAAATAAAAACATCCTTTGAGCTTGTTTCACATTTTAATATCGCTTTATAGTATTATACAAAAGAGAATTTACAAGAAGCCGTCCATGTACCTTATTATTTTGTATTTTGTAATCAGAAATATGTTCGTTGAGGTTTCTTGATTGCCTGCTTGACTTGACTTGACTTTAGTTAATCTATTATATATATTTTACATAATGTAATGGTGTGTGCTGTCATACAAATACAAATATATATGTCTACACATATGTGTACATATATTTATATTAATATGGCCTATAATCAGCTTCAAAATCAACAAAAGGATTTAAATTCCTGCGCAATTTCTTTAACAAGAAGAAATCTTTCTTTCATTCCACTTCAACAAGCAACTATATATGTATATTCAATAATCAGATATATGTGTGTGTAACTATTGATCCTTTTCACATGAAATCATCGTAGTCGTCGGTAAAATCATTTCCATACTTCTGGTAGTCATTAATATCCTGAAAAAAAAAAACAGTGCATAAATTTATGGAGAATAATAAATAAGGGTCGTGAATTTTCAATAAATCGATTCGTTTGACTTACGTCGTTATCTGTGCGCAGCGAAACTTTTCCCTTGCTCTTAGCAGCTGCCTTCTTGGATGCTGCTTTCTCCATTTTGAGCTTCTCCGAGTGTAAGACCTCCACGCTCATCTTGACCTTCTTAATGTCAGCAGCACTCACTTGATGGGGAAAAGCATGATCATAATTTGTATTTTTTTCTTTGTATCAGTAATCAGTTGCAATCAGTTTCCGCAATGATCACTTACAGTTCACACATAAGCCGCGCACAAGATCCTCAATGAATTGGGGAAAGTGGGGGGATTCTCGGTACTGTGAGACCTTCCAGCTAAGATTAGCGCCAAATTCCTTGAACTCTTCTTTACTTTCCGGATTGAATGCATCGAGGCCGCCGCCTATACTCGTTACGCCGAATGTATCAAGTGCGCTCTTAAGATCCGACTCCTCTTGTATTTTCTGAAGACGTAGTTTTTCAGCTAATTTTTCTTCAGCTGTTAAATTGGCCAACCGTTTTATTTCCTCCTCCTCTTTCAGCCGCTAAATAATAAATGTAAGCATCATTACATCAACTAATGAAATTCACAGACTTTCATCATGCAATGTTCATACCTCTTGTTCTTCCAATTTGGCTTTCAGTGCCTTGTTGGGTTTAGTTTTGACTGGCACTTCTGTTTTTGTGGGTTTCTCCTCATCCTTTTTCTCTTCCTCATCTTCCCAGCTTTCCTAAATGACAAAAAGAGACAAAGACTTTATATGAGTCACAATGAACAATGAATTTAGTGCAATCGCAAATTGACCACGTGTACAGCGATATGAAAGTGAAAACTGTTGATCAAAAGACAAACAGAAAACAAGTTTCGACTGCTTGCTACCCAGCCAAGAGCCAAGTGGCACTGCAATCTCTATACGTTTTTAAATAATATGTAAATTATGTCTCAAAAGTTTACTTGGTTTGCGCACCTTAACATCGTCGTCGGCATCCTCGCCCTCCCACTTGTTTATATTGTTAGCTGCATTCGGAAGTATGACTATTTCACTGTCGGCGGCGGATTCTGCCAAGTCATTAGAAAACACAATTTGGTTAATATTTTGACACTCACATTGCTAAAAATACATAAATATCAAGGTTGGTGCACGTTGCCATACGCTAGCGCCGCGTCTGTCTGACTTGTCTCCTTTATTGTCGCACGAGGGGGGTTCGGGGTGATGAGGCAACGAGCGCCACATGCGCAGCGCCCACGTTATTTTTTATGACGCACTCATTCGTGTGCACTTACCCCAGTCGTCGGCCATTTTAATGAATTTGTTTGGTTGCTTTTATTTATTGTGCTTAGACGAGGCAATTTGTATAAATTTTAAGCAAATTTAAGCAACAATTCCGTAAGATTCTCGTAAAAAAACATCGAAACTAGTGATGAATGGAGTAGTGTTGGGTTGCTCATGAGTGAGTGAACAAAAAAGAGTTGCTCCCTGAAGTGAGCAAGTGAACATGTTCCTTCCAACTTGCTCTTTTTTGCTCACTTGCTCAGTTGCTCAGTCTTGTTCAGTTGCTCTGTTTTGCTCTTTTTTGTTCCGTTGTTCATCCTTGTTCAGTTGTTCGCCCAAATGTTCTTATTCTTTATTTCCTTTGCGCTCTGAATTCTGTTACGGCACTTTGCGTATATTCGTTAGCTCATTTTCGAGAAAAGTAAGTATAAAGAAGTGAAGGGAAATCAATACTTTCATTATTTTACTTTTTAATTTGGTTGTTTGTTATGAAGGGAATATATTATCATTATTTTATTTTTAATTTTGTTACTTTAGTTTTATGTACATGTATATTATACATAATAAAGTGATGAATATGATTTAAATTGAAAGTATGAAATGTATAACGTATGAAATTTTTGATTTGTTGAGTGAGGGACTGAACAAGTGAGTGAC
This sequence comes from Drosophila suboccidentalis, assembly GCA_037043435.1. Taxonomy (NCBI): domain Eukaryota; kingdom Metazoa; phylum Arthropoda; class Insecta; order Diptera; family Drosophilidae; genus Drosophila; species Drosophila suboccidentalis. The sequence continues at coordinate 25,819 of JBAMBK010001467.1, forward strand.
TGAGCAACTGAGCAAGTGAGCAACTGAACAAGTGAGGGATCTGAGTGAGTTGACTCACCTAAAAAAAAGGGCAAGTGAACATGTTCACCTAAATGAGCAATGTTTACCCAACACTAGAATGGAGTTATATCGGTATCGACCTGAAAAAGTTCAAATGAACGGGTCATTAAGATGAACGAATGAACTTGTTCAGTCAGCCATGAACTAAATCGTTCATTTCGAAGTTGGTCAGTAATTTCTTTAAAATAATTTTAATTTTCTTAGAGAAATTTAATTGGAAATATTGTCATGAAGTTCCGCCATTGCATCCAATTTCTTTTAATTACATGAAACAATGTTTCAATTTCTTATACTTTTTTCTCATTTTTAATAAGCCAGGTTATGAGAATAACACAAAAAATTAATAGATAATCCTGAATTTAATCGACATTTGTCGTATATTCTAAGTAAAAACATTTCACATTGCACTAATAAAAACAGTTGTAGCCAGCCGATAACATCGTTCATCCATCGTTGTTCCATAAGCAATTGATCCGTCCGTGACGGCCTTCTTGGCGTAATTAACATTCATTTGTACATACACTACTGGCCAAAATAATAAGTACACGCCTATGAGCTTTCTTTGAAGTCCCGTAAAACTTTTTTAATAAACATTAAGGAAAAATTCATTTCACTTTTATTTTTCTTACTTATAGTACATTATGAAAATATTTAACAAAGGTTCTGTGGTATATAACAATTCAAATATAGATTATGTGATCAATTTTATTAAAAAAAATAAACAAGGGTTGGTCAAAAAAATAAGTACACCAATTTTGTTGTGTGTACAGCATAAGAGCAGATTGAAATTGACCCTCCCGAGATTTTTCGCGAAAGAAAAACGGAAAAAACACATGGCATGTCTTAGTCAAAAAAAAAGAACTATTAAAAGCTTCCGAGTGCTTTAAAGCATGTCGCAAATGTCAAGCTAAGTTTATTAGCAACAGTTAAAAAATATTTTCATGTTAAAAAACGGATTACTTTTTTAGTTATTGTGATTTAACGGATAAGTGTATTGAGGCATGCTTACGTGTTAGAGGGTTATGCTAGTAACCAGTATATCCACCCTTATTTTGAATGAGCTGGACGATCCTTTTTGGCATACTGCATAATATCAGTCATAATGTTTTTGTACTCGAATTTGGTCATAGTATCTGCTACACGATGAATCGGCCCAACGCAAAGACAAGAAAAACAGCCCCAGACCTTTATACATCCGCCTCCGTGCTTAACTGTCTTCTTGGTGTACCGGACGTCGAAATCTTTGCCTTTGGGACGTCGTATATATGTATCTCCTAGAGGTATTGCCAAAAAGATTTATTTTGTCTCCATTTTTTGTATCCGTCTAGCCCAGACAAACGATGCCAAATGATTTTTGGCAAATTGTTTCATCATCTTAAAATTTTTTCCTCGATCCAAAGGAACCTTTCGGGCTATACGTCCTGGTAGGCCTGCCTACGACGAACCGTTCGGGATGATAATTCATTGCCTTCGAAGACATGAAGGGTTAAATTTTTGCAAATTTGACGATGCAATTGTCTATTGTGCGGGAAGATTTCTTCTAATGTACTTGATTTTCTGCAAGCTCTTTTGATTTCACGGCATTCTGAACGAAACACACTTTTCCCCTTATTATTATGGCAATATTTTTTTCTTTAGCAGTGCAATGCTGCTTGCGGCCCATCTAAAGAATTTTTTTTTCTCTTATCTATTAAAATATGCAAGAACTCAATAAAAACCAACAAACCTTTAAGCAAATCCTGATCTTATCCTTTAAAATCGATGTGTATATTATTAAAATGATATAGCTCTGAAATTTGAATTTATTTTTGTACTTTACTCAATTTAAGAAATTGAGTTCAATTTGGAACTTGCTTAATTTTTGTTGAATTTTTCTCGATGTTTTTTAGAATCTCTCACAAAACTTCACCACGCGAAGGGTGACGTGCACCAAACATCCTTTAAAATGAACTTCATTATTTTAGATAATTTATCATTTTTTTTGGTTTGTAAAAGTTGTGCTTTATTAAATTATTATTGAATTAACAAATAAAAAAATTCAGATTTAAGTCGCCGCGAGAATTTGAATGAGGGAAAGGTAAATGGGACGTAAAAAACCCGATTCCTTATTGCCATATGTCGATTTATTAAATTGATAAGATCGTTTTTATATACAAATTTATGTATTTCTTAATTTTCTGCCATATATTTAAATTATTTTTATAAATGTTTGTTCAATCAAACAAATATTATTTAATATAACGAAAATAAGATTAATATAAACTATCGATTTTCTAATCATAAGTTCTCTTCAATATCAAGCCTTAGGATATTTTCCCATAATTTTTGGGAATTTTTTTTGGGTACTTTCTTAAATCTTTTTGATGATCAGCATTGATATTGTTAGTATATATATAAATATATCCATAGCTTTTAAATATATATTCGTAAAAGATTTTGTTTATTATTTATACTAATCTTAACCCCGACATAAGCTAACTGTTTAGGGAATTAATAAGCATATACAAAATTATCTGAAAATTTATGCATTAAACTAACTAGAATTTTCAGTAGTGTATCCAAAAAATGGTTTGGATTATGTACCAAATACACTTTCTTCGTCCTGTTCGATGGCATGCCAATAGGATGGAAGAACATCTGGATCCTCATCCGACAGCAAAAACTCGATTTCCACTTCGGACTTCATTTCGTCCATATTAAACTCGTTTATTTTTATCGTCTCAGAGTCCAACTCAGAAATAATAGTTTCAGAGTCAAGCGGCTCAATTGAAAGAGTCTGGAACTCGACATCGTAATTCTTTTCCGACAATTGCTCATCCAAAATAGACGTTTCAGCTGGTATGTCTTTTGGTTTATGTTGTAACATGTGACGCGTCATATTTCGTTTCCATTTCGTCAAAAAAGAGCATTCGGGGCATTTAATAGCTGTCCCATCGACTACCTTTACCTTTGTATGTCTCTGCTCGTGACGCCGCAAATCGAAGGCACGTTTAGATTCGTAGTGGCATTGTGTACACTTAAAGCGCTTTTCGTCATTGGCCTTATTGTCCTGCGCTTCGCTTGTGGGCTCTGGGATCTGATTCTCAGATTCATCATCATTCGGCGAGTCACAATCCCGTACAGATGGCGGCGAGATACAATTCAGTACAGACGGCGGCGACTCAGCGTTTTCCGATTGCACGTTATCCACTGAGTCCGTATCACAGTCCGATCTTATATCATCTGAATTGATTAGTTCCACAATTAGCTCTTCAGATGACTGGTCGTCCTCTTGTGCAGTATACAGCTTTACGTGCTTTTTCGTGTGGCGCACCATATTTCGCTTCCACTTTGTTATAAAAGGACAAATCAGACATTTAAATGCCATGCCCTCTACGATCTTTACCCTCGAATGGGTCTGTTCATGACGTCGCAGGTCGACCGCTCGGTTAGTTGTATAATGACATTGTCCACATACAAAGAACTTCAACGTCTTGACGCTTGATTCCTCAATTTTCTTACTCGTCCCAGTCTCCTCTATCAGCTCCACAATTAGCTCCTCAAAAGTTTCCTCATCCCCAGCATTATCAGCTGGATCATCAATCGAATCTTCAACTGGTTCAACTAAATCATCAAATGAATGATCAACTGTATCATCAGCTGGAGTCCTATTATGAATTCCCATATGACGCCTCATATTGCGTTTCCATTTCGTTGTGAATGAGCATTCGCTGCATTTGAATACAGTTCCTTCCAATGGCTTTATCTTTGTATGCCGCTGCTTGTGACGTCGCAGGTCAAAGGAACGGTTGGACGAATAGTCGCATTGTTCGCATTTGAAGGGCTTGCCGCTGGTCTTGTTTAACATTTTGGCATGAACTGTTGTTAGAGTCTCACGTAGCGTTAACAGATTTCGAGAAATATCCTAAAATAAACAACAATCCATGAGAATATTTACAGCTTGTATATCGCAATGCAGCGTTTATACTTGGCCTTAGTTGTGTTGGCATATCGCACTCAATAAAATGCCAAATTATTATGTCACGTTCTCTTGTCCTTGTTTGCTATTTAGTCACAAATAATAATATTTATTAATCACAACATTTGAAAACATAAATTCGTGTATAAATTTTATTTGCATTGTATTATATTCGATTACTTTTGCATTCGATTTGAAGAATTTATCGTAAATTCATTTCAGAGCTGGGCAATCGGTTTAATTTGGTTCAAGTTCAAGTTCAGTCACCACGGCTCGCTTTTATTTTCACTGAATTTATTTATTTACTTTTAGTAATATAAATACATATGTATTAAGTAGTTTGTGATATAGTTAAGTTATCAATAATTAATCAATAAATCCCTGAACATAAAGCGTGCTCAACAGTTGCGCTCACAATTAGTGATGTAAATTTAAGTGGAAACATCGATGTTCTCAAAATTTAACATCGATGTTGGTTGATACATCGGGTCGAAGCTTCGATGCATCGATGTATGTCTAATGCTTAAAAACCATACCATTTTTAGAAGAAAAATATAATTTCTTAGTTTAATAAGGCTTGTTTTCTCTTAAAACGTATGCTTTCATAGCAGTTTTAAAGTTTTAAACAGTTTTTATCTTAAAAGTATAAACACAAACTACAAGAAGGCTTTTTGATGAGAACTTTGAAAAGACATAAGTAAGCCTTTTTGTAGCTATAGTATCTCTGACCAATTTTAATAAATTAACTTAGGCATTGCAAACACTGCTCAAATTACTATAAACTCACTGTCAGAGCAGCGAAAAGAGCGTATTGAAAGTGCTGCAACCGGTGTTTTGCAAAACATCGATGCATCGCCACGCAACATCGATCAATCGACATCTACAAAAACATCGAAAAACATCGAGAAACATCGCTAAGAAAACATCGATGCTCGATGCATCGATGTTTTTGTACATCACTACTCGCAATTCAGAGCATGTTCATTAGTTCACATCGATGGAACGTGAACTGAACGAGTCAACACGTTTGTTCATCTCTTTTTAGAATCATTGCAGGCACCGCGTGGTGTTTTTGCTGCCGATTCTCATTTATTTTCCTTTTATTCTCGTGGAAAATAAATATATTTCTGCAAAAATGAGTTTGTACAACTTTAAGAAGATAATGGTGGTTCCGCCAGCAAAGGTAAGCAAAGAAAAAGCTTGTTATTTATTTTGTTTGTCCGTTGGAGCACCTAATGCATGCGACATAACCTTATGGATCTGTTTACAAATGCGCAATACATATACAATATGGTCTTTATCTTTATTTACTTTATTTTTGTTCTTCAGGACTTCATCGACATTATGTTGTCGAAGACACAGCGAAAGACGCCAACAGTTGTGCACAAGGGCTACAAAATCTCCCGAATTCGTGCCTTTTACACGCGCAAAGTGAAGTACACTCAACAGAACTTCCACGACCGTCTCTCGCAGATCATACAGGACTTTCCGAAACTAGATGACGTGCATCCATTCTATGCAGATTTGATGAATGTCCTCTACGACAAGGATCATTACAAGCTTGCGCTTGGTCAACTTAACACAGCCAGGCATTTAGTGGACAAGTAAGTATTGGCTTCTTAGCTCATTCCATAGAAAATTATATATCAAATTTTACTTTAAATAGCGTTGCCAAGGACTATGTGCGTCTGCTTAAATATGGAGATTCCCTGTACCGTTGCAAGCAGTTAAAAAAGGCCGCCTTAGGTCGTATGGCCACAATCATGAAGCGCCAGGCATCCAACTTGACATATCTGGAGCAGGTGCGCCAGCACTTGTCGCGTCTGCCGACTATCGATCCCTATTCGCGTACCATTATCATTTGTGGATTCCCCAACGTTGGCAAATCTTCGTTCATCAACAAAATCACACGTGCCGATGTCGAGGTGCAACCTTATGCTTTCACCACCAAGTCACTTTATGTGGGACACACAGACTACAAATATCTTCGCTGGCAGGTGATTGACACACCCGGTATTCTTGATCATCCACTTGAGGAGCGCAATGTCATCGAAATGCAGGCCATTACCGCCTTGGCACATTTGCGTGCCTGTGTGTTGTATTTCATGGACATTTCAGAGCAGTGTGGGCACTCGTTGGAGGAGCAGGTGCAACTGTTTGAGAGCATTAAACCGCTCTTCACCAACAAACCATTGATACTGGCCATTAACAAAATTGACATAGTAACATTGGAGGATATGCCTCCAGAGCGACAGGCAATAATCACCAAGCTACAGGAGGACAAACAGGTGCCTGTTATGTTCATGTCTACAGTGCAGGAAACTGGCGTTATGGAGGTAAAAACTGAGGCCTGCGAGCGTCTGCTCTCATACCGCGTGGATCAAAAGATGCGTACCAAGAAAGTGGACAACATACTTAATCGTCTGCATGTTGCAATGCCAGCACCACGCGACGAGAAGGTCAGAGCTCCATGTATTCCAGCTCAAGCGCTGGCACGCCTTGAACAGAACGCAGCTAAGGCTGAACGTAAGCGTAAGCTGGAGAAGGAAATCGAGGAGGAAATGGGTGATGACTACACGCTTGATCTGAAGAAGAACTACGAAGAAATCCCCGAGGACGAGCGCTATGATGTAATACCAGAATTCTTGGAGGGTCGCAACATTGCTGATTATATCGATGCAGATATATTCGAGAAACTTGAGGAACTGGAGCGCGAAGAAGGACTACGCGAGTCTGGAGGAGTTTACACTGTGCCTGACATGTCCATGGATGAGACGCTTAAAGAGATTCGCGAAATGGCGAAACAGATCCGCGGTAAACGCTTTGAATTGCGTGACGAGAAGCGTCTGACCGCCAGAAAGAATAAGCCCATCATTCCACGAAACAAACAGCCCAAGGTTCGTGATCGTTCAGTCAACAAACTTGTGGAGACCATGGAGGGTCTCGGCGTCGACATGTCTGGCAACGAGAATGCCAATTTCACCAAATCGGTTGTTGATCTTCGTAGAGCCGTTGTTGACGTTAAAAGAAACCCAACACCAACCGCACACACGAAGGCGCCCTTGCTCGACAAAGAATCTTCGGCAGTTGTCAAGAAGACCGGCAAGCCACTGAAGCGTGCACCATCTCGCGATACCCTTGGCATCAAGGACTTGGCAATCAGAAAGAAGGCGCAGGTTATGGCCAGACGCGACATTGCCAAGAAGGTCACCCGAACGGGTCTCAAGGGCGAGGCTGATCGCTTCATTGGAACAAAGATGCCCAAACATTTGTTTTCCGGCAAGCGTGGCACGGGCAAGACCGACCGCCGTTAAGTGCCTTAGTCTTACGAATAATTGTATCACTATATTGCTGTATAAATGTATCCGCATCTTTCCTAACACCTCCACAAATCAAATACAAGTTGTATTTAACAAACTTTCAAATTAATCTTTTATTATTCTATGTCGTTTATATTGAAAAGATAATGGTTTCTCTCATATTCTCCGTCCTAGCACCTCCAAAAAACCAATTCAAGTTGTATTTAACAAACTTCAAACACTAATTAATATATGGTTAATCCTCCAATGTCGAATGCGACATTCGTACGCATTCAAAGTGAAATAAAACGTGCCAAAACTTTATTTTATTTTGACAAAAGGCGAAACCTCTAGGTGTTGATTAGCACTATACGAGGTGCGTTCAAAGGAAAAGGTGAATTTTGAATTTTCGCGGGCTGTATACATTCGATTATCGTTATTTTATTTTTGTTATAATTGGACACATTTGTTTGTCATATTGTTGCATTAGCAGCCAATTTCGATAAGTTGATTGTTTTTGACAAAGGTTAGTCATATTTTTGTGTGCTCTTCGTATTGTGAATTTTGAAAAAAAATGCATCAAGGAATATGCATTAAATTTTGCGTAAAAAATGGAACAAAGTGCTCCAAGTGATGGAAAACAATTCTAAGAGTGACAGCAACAATTTTTTTTCAAAAATCTCTTCCTTAGTATTTTTTATGAATTTTTGAAAACTGCTTAAAATCCACTTTTTGTATGAAAACGAGGAAAAATGCTTGTTCATGGTTTTTTGACCAAAAGCAACATCGTAATCATTCCCCAACCACCGTACTCACCAGATTTGGCTCCCTGCGAATTTTTCCTATTCCCAAAACTGAAGAGACCAATGAAAGGAAAGCGTTTTGCCACAATTGATGAGATCAAGTCAGAATCGAAGAACGAGCTGATGGCCATGCCGAAAATATTCGAGGGCGATTTCTTTGAAGGGGACAAAAAAGATATTGATGAAAAAATAAGTACTTTTCAAAAAAATTCAAAATTCACCTTTTCCTTTGAACACACCTCGTAGTTTGTACTTTTGTTAATATAAGGCAATTTTTCGATTTTTAAGATAATTTCAAGTCACTTTTACAACGACCAGTTCAAACACTGATTTCACTGAAACGTAAACGAATATGTTGATGCAATTAACTTTAAAATGTTATGTATTGATGTTTCTTAAAAATTTTTTTTGTTTAATTAAAAAATATTAAGAAGTTTTTTTTTTAATTTAATTTGAATCACTGTCGCACGCGACTTTATATTTCTATTTTTTCTGTCTCTCTTTTTTTAATTATATATCAAAAACAGCTCGAAAAACTTGTTTTAAATAAAGCTTTCAATATATTTCTACGTATTTAAATAGTTTATGTAACACACTTAGTGTAATCGATAGAAGTCATTTTGGAAGTAAACTTTTAAGAAAATCGGCAAAAATTTAGAAAAAGTGAATATATTACAATGTAGAATCGATATGCTCATCGTAATGAATTCTTCTAACGTATATTGCTAAAAAAAATTACTTAAATACATTTCTGGAAGAAAATTTTACAAGATATGAATTTTTTGTCAATTTAATTTTGTTGGCCTCGGTTGACATTTCTGTGGAAATGCCCATATGTCGTTTATATTGAAAAGATTATGGTTTTCCTCTCATATTATGCAAATGCTTTGTGTCAACCCCGATTTAATGGAAGTTTGATTTAAAATCTGTCTACATGGACATTGCGTTGCATTATAAAGGGCGTGTGTTTCTGCGTTTGCATTTATTCCCGTATCATAAATATTGTTAATTTATTATGCTGACACAGACACAGGTTAAACTACGAGGTATTATTACGACTACGCCAGTGTGTGTGAGTTAATATACATATGTATTTACATGCGTAAACCTACATTTGCATCTGAACTTGGGCTTAACTTTTAATTTCCAAATGAAATTGGTGCCAATAATGGTAGTGTAATCTACTGAGTAAATTTTTTTTTTGAAATGTTTGAAAGCTAATTGTTAATTGCATCAATGAATTTAAAACTCCAACGGTATAAAAATTACTGCATAATTTAAGGCGCTAGTCACATTATTTTATTTACAATCTAATAAACAAGGTTAACAAATAACAATATAATTTATTGAATTTATAACTAAAAGTAAAAAGCTTATGAAGTTTTTTTTTCTATGTTTTAGTAAATTTTTTAGTTATGTGTGAAAATTCTCTCGGTGTCTGTTAATGAAAATTAATTTTTAACATTGAGTTTTGTGCGCTGCGGCAAAGCATTGCATCTGCAGTGTAACTGACCTATTGGCCAACTTTGGCTTGCTGTTAACGCTCTGTTAGTTAACATTCAAGGCTCTCTTCTCTGTAGCTGGTTCGCTCGTTTGTCGCATTGTGCGTGGGATGCAAACAGTTTACGCCGAGTACCCGACACGCTCGAAAGTTGCTGTGTGCGCTTTGTTACCGTCGCTTGATTTGTCCCCCCAATCCCAGTCCTAGCTTTAATCATACAAAATACTACGAACTCTTAGTAAATGTGGGATTGAGTAAAATACATACAATACAGTATTGGATTATAGTGAATGTGTTCATAAAAGTAATTCAAGTTTGAAATAAGCCTCAAAATAGGCTCTTGAAATGGCGCGTGGAAAGCAGCAACAGCTCACTAAGGATATATACATATGCGCACATGGTATACGAATGTCCATAAATATGTATTTATATGTGTATGCATTGCAACATGAACAAGTGTATTCCCTTTGTGGCAGTGGGAACACCATCAACGTAAGCACACAGCTCCATTAGCAGTGTGGAGTCTGTGAGTGGAATTGTGTTTGTGTGCGTTTTACGCACGCCGCGGCGCGTTACAATTACGACAACAACAAAAAAAAAGCAACAACAAGAACAACAACATGTACAACAGCAAGAACATGAGGAACAACTCGGGAGCTGCGCACGTCCGCGTCTCCCAGACTACACTCTAACTGTAGAACATTTCATTTTGGGCTGCTGCGTCTGTTGATGACTTGGCTCATTTTTATACCCGTCGCTCGTTGGGCACAAGGGTATATTGCATTCGTTGCAGTCATTATAAAATATATATACATATATTCTTGGTCTTTTGAATCTCAGAGACTATGTAAAAGCTAAAACGAAGCAAATAAATCTTGTTATATTAAGAGCTACAAAGAGACTCCATGTTTGGTCAATAGAGGCGAATTATGGACATTATAGACTTGTAAGAATCCATAGTAACAGTTTACCAGAATTATTATACCGTTAGTGTTTAAAATGTAATGATATATCTTTTAAAAAAACGTGTTTACGAGTTAAAAGTCTAGTGACAAAAACATTTTATGCCAAACATTTTTTTTTTTATTTTTTATATCAGAAATTCGCAAAGAAATTTTTTTTATAAGATATCAGAAATTTTGGATTAAGTTATCAGATATTTGTCATTATAACTTTGTCAAAAGGTGTATAGTTTTTGTAGAAATATACGTTTCTAGCATTGTCAAGATAATAATGAGAATAAAAACAAATTAAGTCAAATTGCGTTGCAGAAACACCCTAAATTTAAACAAATTAAAGCCCGCATTTTCACAAGCAAAAACTGGTTCGTTTTGCAATGCACAACAAATTTTAGCGGGTTTTTGCGTTTTGCCGCTTAACTAGCGATGTTTCGAAATGTCGAAAGTTCAAAAAATTTAGAAATGTTACCAAAAAGCTCCAACGGCCTCATTTGCTGCAATCATTTTAATTTTGCCCCTCCCACTTACACCTGTTTATCTCACTAGCCAGGTGAGCTTTAAAAAGTCTTAGTATGCACTTTTGTTAGTTAAACCTATACCTTTCGATCGGTATATGGCTCGACCTCAAGAGCGTCGACAGTTTTACAAGCAGGGGGAGGGGGGTGGCAAAATAAGGTCCTTATCAAAATTATAAGACACATCAATAATTTGTATTCCTCCCCTCGTAAAATCTTTGTCATTTCGAGTTTTCCAAAAACAATAATGGAGAACGAAAGAACAATGAATTGGCTATGAAGTTTTACCGTTACGTGTTATTTTTAGCATTGTCTGGTGATTTTCACATATTTTTTCGTAAATGTCCAAGAATTTGGACTGTTTGCAACCGTATCACAATTATAAGACATATTGAAATAAATGAAGTTTAAAGATTAACTTTCCGATTTTTTGAGTTGATTATCTCATACATAAGTAATTTACATAAAATTAAATAAAATTGGTGTCTCCACATTGCTTCGGGAGGAAGAAATGGACTCCATTCTTGCCTATTTGAAGTCCGGCTGGACTGTGACCAAGTTATAGAGAGGAATCGCTCGCAGTCGAACCGCAACCTCCAATTTTTGGAAGAATCTCCAAGATTATGGTAAAAACCGAAGCCCTGGTCGAAACCCAATTTTAAATGACCTTGATATGCGGCGAAATATTAAAAAAGTCATTAATTCGACGGCATCCTGTGCCCATCTTGCTGCACTTACCAGCAAAAAAGTGTCTTCCATGACTGTTTTTCGCACTTTAAACGAGTCTGGACACATTGTCCAAGGTGTGCACAAACAGATTTCTCACTTGACCCCCCTCTTACAAAGCTGCGCGGATCGGTTTTGCTCTAAGGAGCTTGGAAACAAAATGTGGCTCGGTAAGGAAAATGATATATTGGTCTCTTTCATCAGTCTTATTGTTTAATTTCCAAATAGGTAATTTTTTCTGATGAGAATAAGTTTAATCTCGATGTACCTGAAGGTTTTCACCATTACTGGCGCGATCTGGGAAATAAACCTCTTTATTTCTTAAAGAGAAACTTTGGTGGCGGGTCAGTAGAGGTATGGGGAGCATATAACAAGTTCGTAACGATAAGCCTGCAATTTTACAGCTCTGGAATGAATAGTTTTGACTATATACGTATCCTAGATATAAGCTTGCTTACATATTTAAATGAAAATTGGGAAAATCCTTATGTTTTCATGCAGAAAAACGGCCGAATACACACAAGTCGCCCGACAAAAACGTTTTTAGATGAGGTTTCGGTCGATATAATGGACAGGCCAGCATGCTCACCGGCTCTAAATCCACTTGAAAATGTCTGCGGTATACTAACAAGGCGTGTCTATAAGGAATACGAAAGATCCGAAAATTTTAATGATCTCAAAACATCATATATAAGGGAATGGGGTCAGATAGACCCGAAATTATTGATAAAACTTTCAGATTCCAAGAAGATGAGAATTTTTGGTGTTGGTAGATGCCAAGGATCTTCGATAGATACCCAAACTATTGAAATTCAACGACTTTAATAGATATTTTTAGCTTATAAGTACTTTAAACCAGACATGTCTTATAATTTTGATATGGTTGAAAACCCCACTTTTTGTTATTATTTTAAAAATAAGTAACAACACTTAATATTTTGAAGTAAAAGGTATTGAAACACTTTGGAATTTGTTTATGAAGTATGTTAATATGTTTTTTTTTTAGCTAGATGGCCTATCATGAAAAATATTTGAAATAATCGAAGTGTCTTATAATTTTGATAAGGACCTTATGTTTTTTCGCGTTTTTACATTCACTTTGGTTGGATTTCGGAAGCTACATAATGTAAAGTTATGAATGTAGGGGGGCAATGGCCCCCCCTTGCCGACGTCCTTGCTCGACCTGATCGGATAATCACAGCAAATTTTCCATTCTTCCTGTATATATTGCTAGTCGCCTTTCGCATCTTTTGTGCTGCTGTCGTCACTAGCGCGGACTGCCATCCGCAGTGATTTATTGTGTTTAAATTGAGCAACGGTGTCAAATACTCGACTACAGCGTTTTGACTTAATATTTCTGTGGGCTAATTTTACTTACTAACTGGGCTTTGTCAGCACACTAACTCTGAGACACTCACTTACACACATATTTGTCCATGTATTGCAGCTGCTACTTTGTGAATATATTGTAGTAAAATGTTGTTCTGACAATTTCCATATAGTTTTTTGCCTTCTTGAAATAAACGCATACAAAAAGTCCGCATTACCGTTAGCGCAAGCACGAGTGCCGACTATCATCACAACGGGATAACAATAGCCACAAGAGCGAACAGAAAAATGGCAAACAGAAACAGACAAAAGCCATTTTGCATATTACTTTGCTTGTGTATGTGTATGTGTGTTTCTAGTTAGTGAACATTTTTCCGCTTGGTTAACGGAAGCAGTGCCATAAAACGCTTCCAAATCCAACGTGTTCATATGGTTATACACCTGCACACACACACACCACCATGTAGTCGTAAAACGTTCACAACAAAGTTTTTGATAGAAAACAGATGCTTGGGCTAAGGCATGCAACAGCATCGTATAAATAACAGACTAAGGCTAGCCAAACTAAAAAAACAAAAAAAAAAACAATTTTGTCCCTGCTGTCGATGCCGATGTCGATGCAGACGCCGACGCCGACGCAGATGCTGACGTCGCGACGTCGACGTCAAACGACAACAGTTAAAATTCAATTCGTGTCCATTCGTCGAGTTAACAGTCGCTGTTAACACTGACCTATTGCCCGTATTCAATGCTTTGAGTGGCCATATCATGTTAAGCTAACAGCGCTCTGTTGACAGTTAACAGGCAGCTGGTTGCTCTGTAGCCAGCTCTGGCGCCCAGGCGCCATCCCCAACAGTGTTGGGCGAGATTTGGATCTGTTTGCATCGTCGGCAACGCGTTTACTCACACACTGATACATCGACACACACGAATACGCACATACGCACGCATACCGACAGAGGACAGTCGAAAACTGCGCGTGGTCGCCCCACGGGCCTCTGAGTGAGTGTGAGTTAGTTGTGAGTGTGTGCGCTGCGACTTCATAAAAAATTCAACAGCCTACAAAAGGAAAAAAAAACAACAAGTAAATTCCTAGAGGAAAAAAATATACAAAAATATAAATAAATGTGTATAAACACAAGTGCCAGTTAAACACAATATTTTAACGGTAAATTAAGCAAAAGTGCGAATACTTTGTGTGTTTTGAAATACCAAATAAAAACATACCAAATTTGTTTCAAAACAAATTTTAAAAAATAATAAAATTAGACACAACTGAGAGTGTAACGGTAACGGTGTGTTTAGTTTTATGCCCGATGGAACACACGCATACACAGCCACAGAGACAGAGACTCTCACGCACACACGCAGACATTCTCATAACTGAAGTTCGGCAGATTTTTACGCATTTAATGCGCTGACTGCTGTAGTTCTTGCTGCTGTTGTTCTTGCTGCTGCTGTTGCTGTTGCTGCTGTTGCTACTCTTAACGGTGTCTAACGGTTAACTTCGCTGTCTGTGTGTTTTGTTTCATTCCTTTTCGTTTTTGTTTGCTTCGAGCCATTTATTTGCTCTTTAACGTTTCATCACTGGATTCTGGGCCTTGTATAAGTGTATGTGTGTGTGTCTCATGCTCCATTTTGGAGCTTGCGTTCCGGCTGCCGATTCGTTCTCTCTGGACTCTTGTACTGAGCACACGCACACACACACACACACACTCACACAAAGGACATGCCGCAAACGCGTTTGCCCAGCACTCGACGTGCACGTCCCTTAGTCCAAGTGTGTGTGTGTGAGTTTTTCGTTTTTACATAAAACGAAAAAAGTTCGAAACACACACATACACACATTTATTTGTAATATACATATAAATACTTACATCTGAATGCGCGAGTGTGTGTGCGTGTATGGGTATGTTTGTATGTGTATGTACATTCAACAAATTGTTGAATCCAACAACGTCTTGTGATTTTTTTTATGCTTTTCTGTTACTGGTTCTGGCTCGCGTCCTTCCAGCATTTCACGCCCACTACTTGCGGCTGCTTCCGTCGTCGTCAACAAGTTGAAGCTGTTGCCGCTGCCAGAATTTCAATTTGTTCATCTGTGTGAGTACTCTCGCTCTTCGTATGTGTCCGTGTCCGTGTGCGTGTGTGTGTGTGTGTGGCGCCTTGAAGTATGTCAAAATTTGTGTAGGTTCTCCACACAGTACAGATAAATTATGAGTGTAAATTGCCGTTGTTGCTCAGTGTCTGAGTATTGGCATCTTGCATACTGACTTTATATACATACATACACATAAATATGTACATACATATATGTATACATGCACATATATATAGATTGGTCTGAAATGCTGGCAGTAGCCTTGCTTTTCGGTAACTCGATTTCTGTCACATTTCAAAGTTCTTGGCAACCGCAATTTGCCCAAATGCAGCTATTTCGGGTTGCCAAGAAACCTCTATTAGCCAGTGTATGATATTTGTGGACAGTTTGGCAGAAGACTTGCCTTATGTATCAGATTTGTTAATTGAAATATTTGCCCCCGTTGGTGCCACACATGTGTTGGTTAGAATTTGTGCTGACCCAAACACAAAACGTAGGTTGACGCACAATTTGGACCCTTTTGTAATTAGCTGGTAACAATATTCGTTCTTGTAGCAGGCACACAGTTTGGTCTGAAACATACTCGGAAAAAGAAAAAAGAAATATTGACCTAATTAAAATTAATGTACAATTAATTGTCAGCAAAATGCTACGCACGACGCCACATTTTGGGGCCCAGACTAAAGTATTACTGCGCAAATAAATAAACAATTCGTATGAGTTGCGTATACGTACGGTGTACACACATGCTGGAAAATAACACAAACAACAACAGTCTGTTGGCCTTTCAGGTGAACAATGTGCTCGCATTGAGGTGTTTATAGGTTCGATCAACAAATACCCATAAACTCAATCGTACTTCCAATGCATTGAGAATTCCCAAGGGACCCAAAAATATGTAATTTAAAAAGCTCAAATCAATAATAATTCATTATTGACAAACTCTAAGTTGTTTTAATATTTGATTTCATAATTGTTGGTTCTCAAATTTTAATTAGTTTCTATTCCATGTTTTCAAATGAATTAAACTTTAAAAAGTTTATTGATGACTTTAAATTTAGCAGATGAGAGATTGTTCAACTTCTATCTAAACTCAGTTAAGCTAACTTTAAAGATGTCGAAACTAATCAAATAGCTCAGAGAAACTATGTAAATTTAAATTATTTAGAATAAGATGAATTGAAGCTGCTATTTAAATGTGTTTCATGTGTTTGCGTGTAGTCTTAACTGTTTTTGGCTTACAGATGATACCCAAATTTCAATAAAAGAACGTCTACACGTAAGGATTTGTGTTGATGTGTGCGTGTGTGAGTGTGTTGCTAAATCTCTGCCACAGGCTGCTCACACGCACATGTGAAGCTGCAAGCTGATGTATTAGCCACAGCTTAGGCTCTATTCTTATATACGAAATACGTATACGTATTGTCTGTCATTGAAGGTAACATGACGTATGAGTAACAAAAAGTTTAAACTTCTTACAGCTCAAAATGGCTCAATGGTTTCGTCCTTATGAGTTTGGGAAAAGTTTCACACACACACACACACATACATGCATACAAACACACACACACATACAAACAGAATAAGATGCACGTAAGAGTATAGATAATTGTATGTGACAAGTCTGACGTCTCATTTTCTGCCTTATAAACTTCCAAATGAATTTGGCAATCCCTTTTTTCTTCCTGCTGACTGCGCCCAGCTTGGCAATGGAAATTTATTTTAAAGTTTCGCATAAATCTGAGCATAGGCCTTCAAAACCAAATCCGAGCAACGATACCGAAACCGAAACCAAAACCGAAACAACCAAAATTGTTTATTGTGTGCGCGGGCTCAATGTGTATTTTGGCTGGAGCTCATATGGCCGACCAGTGAAATTGTGGGAACAACGAGGCATGTGCCTGTTATATACATATATTGCAATATATAAGGGCAGGTACCAGTTCATAAATATGTACATATATTTGTATATATGTTTGGTATATAGCAGCATATTGTGTTAGTAGCATAAATAATACGAATCTGCGTGGCATTGGCATGCGAATTTGGTGACTGCCAATACGACAGAGATAAAAATAAAACGGGAAAAGAATAAAAAAGAGCATATTTTCGGAGAAAATGTTAAATCGTTAGTCAATTAGAATGGAATGTTCACATCAAATATTAATATTATTTCGAATAAATCCTTAACTTTGTGAATATTTAATATTTTTAAAGCTCATGAAATGCTTTTATCTTAACAGTTGATTTTATTTAGAAAATATTTTGTTGCTGTTTCTAATGTAAGAATTCGGCGAATTCCAATTAAGCTTTCATTTTTCGCTCAGTGTAGCATCTGGCACTTGGAACGCACAAGGACAGGCAAATGGATACAGATACAAATGGAGAGCCAGATACAAAAGGCTTCTATTGTTATTCTTCTGCCATTG
This sequence comes from Drosophila suboccidentalis, assembly GCA_037043435.1. Classification (NCBI taxonomy): domain Eukaryota; kingdom Metazoa; phylum Arthropoda; class Insecta; order Diptera; family Drosophilidae; genus Drosophila; species Drosophila suboccidentalis. Next base: position 43,499 of record JBAMBK010001467.1, read on the forward strand.
TTGCCGAGGGTAGCATATGACAACTCCTTAATCATCGATATATGTCGCGGTATATTTATGGCATAGATACATTCGACAAGGCAGAAGCAGAAGCAGAAGTAGAAGAACAAACTAAACAAACTTGCGACAGCTTGCAAGTCACGACATATTCGTACATCAGCCAGAAATACATATTTTTCTCTGACTTTGACTTGATTTTTCGAATTATCAGACACACACAGACACACTGGCAAACTGTGACATGAAGGCGGATTGCCAGAGGGGGTCACTATTAAATGGCAATTTCCCGTTTTTCGGTCATGTTGCGGATGCTCAACATCCACCGTTTAACCAGTTCCCTTCCAGTCGGTCTTGCTCCTTTATTTTGTTTTTGTTTTCGGCAAAGAGACTAAATTTCATTTGGCATTGGTTTTATTCATTGTGCGTAATTGATGAGCTGGCTAATAAATTACAAATATGAATTGCGAATGCATGTCACAGCCGCAGTCATAATAAATAAATTGTAAATTTCGCCGCGCTGTTCGCTCTGTTTAATTGCCTGAAGCGACATTCCGCATAAATTGCATAAATGCAACTGTAAATTTGTAAATTTGTTAACTTGCGAATTGGCTCTAATTAAATGGGAGGAGCATCTTGGCAGATCCCACGGTAATCTGTGCCACGGCTAAAGCTGAGAGGATGCCAGATGGTAGCTGCCAGGATGATGCTGCATCCGCATTTGTGCGTCCTTCACTCGATTGCGCTCCTCAAGTTTTCTTCAATTGCTCGTATTTTGTGAAAGTTACTATACTATGAAACGCCTTTGGGGCGGCCCACAAAATGCAATTAGCATGACAATTTGGCAGGAAGTAAAGGAAGCAGTAAAAGAAGGTACTTAAGTATTTTGTTGAGCTTCCTAAGGGCGTCCTACAAGCTACAGACGCTCATTTTCATTTTGATTTAGATAACAACCAATTGACTAACTATGTAAATCAACTGATTAAAAGTGCGACCACAATTTAAAATAATATATGCATATACAAAAAAGCCATTTGCATTGTGGTTTGAGCCCCAAAACGATGCAGTTTTAAGGCGCTTAACATAAATTAAATTCACAATGGAAAATTAGAGATATGAAAGTGATTGAAAATTCCAATTAAGCTGAATCAACTATATTTGATACCACCAATAAAGTGAGTTAAACAAAAAGTCAATCATCGAGGACGCAAAACAGAAAAAGCAATTGATAAAGTGAAAAAGAGCACAAGGAAATCAATCTTGAACAGGTGACTTATTTCAATTCTAATATTAATTAAATTAAGCCTCGTTTTATTGTCCAGGCTAAAACACATACACACAAATACAAAAGTTGAGCATTGATGTGCAGTGTTACTTATAAGCATTTTTATTATGCAATCTAATTTTAATAGCATTGTTTTTTATCTTCAAGCGAAGGTGTGAATGGTATTTTTTAAGAGCTCTGTTGGCTGCAAAACATTAGGTTAGAGGGGTGTCGATAAGACGACGCATTTATTCCAGGATAGGCCCGTTGTGATCCCGCGGATTCGAAATCCTTACTGCAGCTACTGTACAAGTGATTGTATGGGGAGTTTAATCCAAGCATACGCGGACCACATGGGAACTTTCGTATAGATCAATCTTATCTATAAGAGGCCACGTTTGGTACGACAAACCTGGCAAACCTGTAAAACAATAAGTTAATAAGCTTATGGCGTAAAGAAAACACTTTGATATATAGTATGTCAGATTAACAATCGCTTAGGATTTGTCGAATGTACACATAGTCGTCTCTTTTTTTCTTAAATACAAATACAATTTTTTGAAATAAAATTACAGTACAGATTGACAAATACTCAGCAAGCTGACATACATAGAATTCTATTGTTATCCTTGTTACCCTTAAAATTTTCTATCCATTTTATTCGAAACTATTTACCCGATCAATATTTGTAACTAAAACTTCGAGTGGAATTAACGATAGCCTAGTAAAGTGAGCGACAGTTTCTAATCATTAAATATACTTATATTTTTTTAACTTTGGGCAATATTGTTGCACTAATTTGTTAAAGTCCTGCTGAGTTTTCAACACAAGAGAGTAATTACAAAATCATACAAATTGCTCTGCATGAGCCGCAAACTTCATGACAAAGTTGTAAGTATCCCGTTTGTCTGACAAAAAAGAGGCATGGGAGCAAAAGCAGAGAAAGAGCGAGAGTGAAAGTGAGAGAGAGAGAAAAAGTACAGAAAAATGTCAAAAAAGCAAATGCCAACAGCGCAACGGACAAATACTTCATATCTGGCGCACACAGGAGAAACATACAAAAGCCACAAAATGTTTGCATGCGATATTGTGTATGTGTTTGTGTGTGTGTGTGTGTTGGCAGGCAACATGACATTGACTAACGTGCGACATGGACGTGCCAGAGGATAGCATACAGACACATACATATACACATGCAATTCACACATAGACACAGACACATACACATACGCAGTGTTGGCCAGCAATTTATTGCAGTGAAATTTAACACGAACAATTTAATTTCAATAAAAACGCAAAACACCTACAAAAGTGGTCATAAAATTTTCGTGTTTACACAAATGCAATTGCATTTAATTGCAGCAACTTTTATTTCAGATGCTTGCTGCTAATCTGTGGCACGTCATTCACGAAATGAAATGCAAATAGGTTGCGCTGCAATCTAAATAGTTGCAGCTGAAATGAAATGATGAAAGGAACAGCAGCAACGCCGCGTTCTATGCAACACTTTTTTAGCAAGTCAATTGCATTGAATGCATGCGCTGGGATGGTGGGATGCTTGGGGGCTGGTGGGCGTGGCGTGGCACAAGGGCAAAGCCTGGCAGCTGTGCTTACTTTAGCGTTACGAGTGTGTCTGTGCCACTGTCTGCGTGTGTGTGTGTGTGTGTGCTAAGCATACGCCTGCCTGAGTTGCTTAAATGTCAGTTTATATCTCAAGGATAAGCCGTTTTCCCATTGCTACGCCAGCTGCTGTCGCTGTTGCTGTTGCTGATGCTGTTTCTTCGGCTTCTTTGACTTTTCTTTGGCCTGCTCACACTATAGAATATATGTATATGTATGCATTATTTCTGGAGGCTTCACACATCATGATATATGCACAAGCATCTATATTAGTGGCATATGCAATCAGCAATGTGCTGTTGATGCTGAATAAATGGCCACTTTGGCAAATAAAATAAAATAAAGTGCAGAAATTGCATTTTCAAACTGGGAATACCCGCCTTGCAGGCCAAAGTTCAATTTTACAATGCTGACAATTGTAATTAAGATTTACGAGCATGTCTTTGTCTTTGCCAGCCCATCGACAGCCCAAATCGACTACACCCTCTCGTTCAATTAGTGTCAGTGTATATATATATATATTAAGGTGTGTGTGTGTGTGTGTGTGTGCGCTTGTCTGTGTTTATGGCCACATTATCTTTTAATGCAACATCTAAAATGTGCGCGCCTGGCACAAAAATCGTTGCTAGCTATTTTGATTACTCATACGCCATGTTGTTTACACACAAATCGCAGAGTCAGCAGCGCTAACATGGCCAAAACGCCAGCAACAGCATCAACAGTAGCGATAACAACAATAACAACAACAACAACAGCAACAACAACATTACAGACTGTCGGTCGTAATGAGCGCCAGTTAGCAGGAACACGAGATAAACTTGTTGCAGCGATAAAAAGCTATAAATTTGCCATTCACTTTCCGTCTGCGCTCATGCTTATGTGTGGAAGTATTAGAGTATAAGTGTGTGTGCGTGTGCGTGTGTGTGTGCCGTCTTTGAGTTTCTCTAATTAATAGCTTAACGCATGCGACGCCCCCGGACTAACCATTTGATTAAATGCTTGCAATTAAATTGCACTAAATCGTCTACGAACTCAGGGGCATTAAATACTCGGGATGATACATCAATAGGCGATAAGTGCCTAATACTCACTTAATTATCATCTATGCTTCTCTTTTTTTTAACTTTCCCAAATCGCTATCCCAAGTGTCATTCTTGACAACACGTACTTTTCTGATTCCAAAATATAACAAAACAAAACTTATTTTTGTATTTCTCTCGTTTAAAATAATTAACAACCAGTCTATTTTTTATTAGTGTATTTAATTATGCAAAATATCCCAACCACCAATAACATAAATAAGTAAAGAGCTCTTCAATTGAAGTAGCTCTAGAAGAAACTACACTTGCACCTGATTGAAAATCAATCATAATTCACAGTCCATCTGGGATTTTATTTGAACAGTTGTAATGCTATAAAAATTACTCATATACTAATTTAAAAAAATTTGTTTCGCTGTGAGATTTCAGAATTAAAAAAAGTCAATTATTGATAAGAAATATTTATATTCAAAATATTTCGCGACTCATATGTATACGCCTACTAAATCCGAATATACAAATCGTACTTTTTTTTAATTACTTTAGGTTTGAATAGCTCCAAACTCCAAAAAAATTTTTGCCAAGAATGTAAATTCCTGAAACAAATTCTTGATCGAACCATTTACCAAATTTTGATAAACGAAACTTGATAATTATTTTGCACATATTTTTGTCAATTGAGCCAATATGCATATTTCGCTGTAATGTGTGGCGCCTTCCATATAAAATTTGACCTATAAAAAGAATACAACTATTATATGCAACATTTAATATATATTACGTATTTATTGTGGGAATTCCAATTTATTATTTTTTATCAAACAAATAGCAGATATCTGCAATCAATATTTATTGGTCAGAAATGTAAAATTCATATCTGTATGCGTGTTATAATGTGTAGTATTCAACTGGGACAAGCTCTATATACTGAATCTGATATGGGCAGCTATTACAGTTGCGATATCTTAGATCTGTATGGTATTGGAAATGACTTCCTTTGCCTGTTGCATTAGTATATAAGCACTACTCCAACCAATAGTGGTTTTTTTATTTTTGTAGAGGCGTGAGAGTTTCATTTTCTGGTTTTTAACTAAGTACTCACTGCCATTCCAGCAACACTTTCGCCTCTTGAGTTGCACGTGGTTCGAGCTGTGTAATGAGTGTGTGTATGTATGTGTGTGTGTGTGTGTTTTAGTTGGGAAACTTTAACAGCAGCTGCCTTGCAAGTGATCTGGAAGCGAACACGCCATTAAAATTACAAGTGTTGCCTGAAAAAGCACACTGAGAAACAGCAACAGAAGTTTTCTGGAAGTGGACTGGGTCAGAGGCCAGAGAGGGGCGGTCAAGGCCTGCTGTGCTGGCCAACAGGCCAATTGTAATGCATATTTGATTTTGTATTTACGTTCTGGGTGGCACAAATCGATTGTCATTCGAATGTTGTTGGTTGGGAGCATGAACAAATGTTTTGCCATTACCAAACAACGACAGCAACAACAACAACACGGTTGCATTACCAACACCATAACAAAGGAAAACTTTAAAGAACAAAATAAATAACCATTTCATTCGTACATACATACATATATTGGATAACGAAAGCGTTCATGATTTACCCTGAAAATTAATGGCACTAACGGACAGAGTTTATTGCAAGGACAACGCTGCGTATACGCAATATTTGTGTACTGAGCGTTGTGTGAAAAACAACCGACAAACAGACATACAGTCTGTCTGCCTGAGGCAAGCAGGCAAATTAAACAGTAAATTAACCGGAAAAATTAAATGGCTTTAATTGTTGTTACCGACAATGGCAATGGAAACTGGCCCATTCATAAAAATGCCAAACACAGAACACCAAACGGCCAGCAAATACCAAAAATTCAAAATCGAAAATCCGAATCAAAACAATGACTTGTAAACATTCGCATCACATGTTTATATCAACGCATAGCCCAAAATACCATTGAATAGTTGATTTTGTTGTCAGGGGCAGAGGCAGAGGCAGAGGAAGAGGAAGACAGGGAGCGGGTCATTCTCTGCAGTTAATGATGATTGGCTGATTGGTTGACTGGATGATGTGACTGTAAAAGGTCTATAAATATGCACAGCTAACCAAATAAACACAACGCGTCACATTTTGTCGGCAGCAGCAATTTTCCCATTTGAATGGAACTTTTATCTTTTCATTTCGCTGACAATTTATTGAAATTTTCTCTTACTCAATATGACAAACTATTTTATTTTAAATTTAAATTTTAAAATATGTGGCTTTTTTATCTCTGATAAAATATGTGGCTTATTTATCTGTGGTCTATAAAAAATATTACAATGTTATCAATTGAATGTGCTATCATCAAAATTGTTATTAATTTCATCACTTTTAAAGCGTTTATAAGTTCAAAATGACAATTCGACTTACCTAAAATTTAACAATATTTGAAAAGCATAATAGTGGTAAGATTAAAACTCAATATATAATGCAACTATATACTTATATTAGTAATCGGTCATAGTCGTTTTTAGGATTGTAGTCTTGGCTTTGCTTGCATTTAATGTTAAATATTTCCTTAGCCACGCTTATATACATACATATAATTTTAAAAATTAAAGTTGATTCGAGGAAACATATTTAATTGAACATTTATGTGTACATTCTGTCCAAATGCTCTGGTAACACATGTAATATTTGTGGATTCAGATTGTTTTCAAATAAATTTCTTCGAAATGGAACTAAGGTTATTTATCGATACACCATGAGTTTTGTGTTTAAACAAATGCTAAAGTAAACCTCAAAATTATACGCTGCATTCATGCGAGACAAACATTTGAACTTGAATAGCAGCAGCAACCAGACTAAAAAACAGCAACAGCAACAACAACAACAGCAAAACAGAAATGGTGTCTACGGCTGTCAGGTGAGCTGTAACTGTTACAACAGCACACACACACATGCACATGCATATACGCTGGTATGCATACGAGTATGTGCGAGTATTTGGCTTTGTGTGTGTCAGAAAACTGTCAGGCTGCATTTCATATGGCTCATCTGGACGAAGGCTGTCGTCGGTGAAGCCGGGGAGTGATTGGGGTACAGGGGGAGGAAGGCGGGTGCGGGTGGGGGCGAGACGGTGGCCCCATTGCAGCGGTGACATTGCCGTGGACGTGAACATGGAGCCTCGGACTCGGACCAAAGGACAGACTCTTCTTCACAGACAGTTTTCACTAATTATCTGACACGCTGTTGGGGCTGAGAGCGAAACCGGGGGCTGGTTGAGGGGCCAGGACATCTCTGATGCTGCTGCTGCTGCTCGTTGCGGCCAAGGACTCATTTTGAATTTGCCGTTGTACACTTTCATACATACACACACGCACACACACACACATACACATACATAGACAAAGACACACACAAACTTTACGTGCGCATCTCAGAACTCTAATTTCAAAGGTCGTGCCAGTGCAAAAACTGTTTCCTTTTTTCTTGTTTTTTTTTTCATACCCAGTAATAAAGGGAAATAATGGATAGGGTATGCTGTAAGCCTCATAATCAGACTAAAAGAAAATACAAAATAAAATGCATTTGGAAAGCTATAAATGTGAAGGAGAATTGTAAATAATTAAAAGCTAGGCCATAAAATAAACAAGAAATCAAAAGAAGTATCAGTTGAGCTAAGCGCGTTTTAAGAATTTAGAGAGTATATGGTAGTCATTAAACATTGCTGCGAGAATACAGTAGTTTTGCTGAGCTTCTCTCGTTTCGGTGTCATGTGTTTTAAGCCATGTGCATGTTTTATTTGGCATTCGCCTTTTGTGTATACGCTGCATTTGATTCCACGCCCACCGAATTGTGTGAAGGCCGCCGCGGCAAAAGGAGGCGTCAATAATTGAATACCCAACTGAGAGCTTCGTCCAGTGGAAAGTTGATTAAATTTAAGCACTCGCGGAGCGTGTTTCCTCTCTCTAACTTATGCTCCCTGCCCTTAATGCAATTTGCATTTGAAATTCCAATCCTGATTTAAGCGGGTAATTGCCTCTCAGAATTATTAACCAATATCTTGAAGTAGCCATTACCAAGCATATTCAAAGTGATATTCGTATTTCGTTCCGAATCGTTCTATAAAACGCATGTGCCACACTTTTTGAGTAGTAGGGCGTTAATTAAGCATTGTTAATTCTTGCCATTGACAACTGAAACAGAAAGTTAAGGGATCGCAAATACAATCATATAAATTTAATGGAAAAAGTGCCAAGTGCTTGGTCTAAAAAGTTCTGTTGACAAAAACACCCAGACGCACTCATATACACAAAACTTACTCACACTTGCACTAAAACACGCTCACCAGAAGCAACAGTCGCTTGGTGGCAGTTAACAGTGCTTTAACAGCAAGTGAGTGGCAGGCTTTAACAGCTTTTATCGAGAGAGCAAGCGCCATCAACAGGATGTTCTCTTGCTCATTTACATATTGCTCAACTGTTGAGCTAGCTCTGCTGATGTTGCTGCTACTGCTGCTGCGTCTTTTTCTACTGCTGCGATTTCTGCTACTGTGCTGTGGCTACAGCTGTTAACCTGTTATTTACATTTGCGGCCAGCAGCGGCAGCAACAGTTATAATTTTTTGCTTGCTTTCTCTTTATGTCCTCGAATGATTTATTTTTGGCTTGGCTGCGACGCCAGCAGCGGCCCTGCTGTTGGCATTGCCGAGTTAAGGCATGTGGTTTTGTTTGGATTTACGCGTGCCTTCCCTCTTTCTATCTCGCTCGCTCTCTCTTCCTCGGTCTGTCTCTCTGCATCTCGTTGTTTTCTGTATGCCGTTATGCCCAGTTTGTTTGCACGCGTGGTTTGTTTGATATTGTGTTCTGCAGCAGAGAGGCGGGCAGATAAGATGCTTAGACAGCAGCAGGAGCAGCGTCGCGTCGCGTCGTCAGGTGGTTATACGAGTACGACAGAGTACTGAGTACTCTCTGCTCCATGGTAATGCGAGTACGAGTAATGGTAATGGCGATGCGGTTAACTTTGCCTAGTGGCATTTTATGCATACAACGGCTTCAACTTTTTCTATTACCCGGCCAATGTGCGACCGTATCGTTTAATTAGCGTCTGCCACGAGGCGTTTAAATGCACGCAAAAGCTTCAACCAAAGCCATATCCAAAAACTGAGAACTTTTCAGGGTTATTACCGCCTTTAGCGTGTTTTGCATTTAATCATTTTTGTTTTGTTATTGCTGCTGCAACTGTTATTAATGTTGTAATTGTTGCTGTTGCTGTTTTTGATGCTGTTCTTGGGTATTGCAGTTGATGGCGCCATTGTTGTGACCCTTATTGTGCGACATTTGCATCCCTGCCCGTGACAGGCCTATAAGCATGCAAGCATTCACTAATACATATGTTTCTCCCTATGTCTGTGCATATACACACACACACACAAACAAATGTGTGTGTGCATATTTCAAATGTTGTCGTCGACATGCAAATGAACAGAAGAGCGACTATGACTGCGATTGCGATTGCGAAAGCGAATGCGACTGCGGAAATGAAAACAATATCCATTTCCATTGTATATTTTTATTTGCTGGAAAAGCGGCAGCAGCAGCAGCAGAGACAGAAAGCGCAACAACGGCCGTGGGGAAACCTGTCGTTGTTAAAGTCGCTGGCACACGCCCAACGGCCCAGAGCTCAGTATCCCAGTGCCATGGATGCCATGGTGCCACAGTGTCTCAACGCACCCAGGCAACTGTTTTGGCTCCCATGTGGCACAGTGTTGACAACTCTGGGTTGCAAATTAACCCTACATAAGTCCACATAAAAACGATTTTACCAAGCATTTTAATTATGTTCTTTTCTTTAACAAAGTTAACATTTTAAATTAACATTTGTTGTAACGACGCGTCGTTTAACAGCCATTTAACAGTAAACACTATGAATAAATTCTGGGAACGAAGAGACTATAATTTCTTATTTTTGAAGCAATAAATAAAAGTTATTTGTGGACTTTTATAAACAAAAATAAAGTAAATAAAATAAAATAATATTAAGTTTAACATATAAATTATTTGAATAAAATTTTTGTCACTCGGCACTGCGCAAAAAAGTAATATTTATGAGGTATGAAAAATTCAGTGCAATGTGCCGAGGGTCAAACATTTTTGTAAAATAATTTATATGTAAAACTTAATATTATTCGTCCCAAAATTGGATATCAGAAAATTGGGGCATGCAAATGTTTTCGTCACTAGACTTTTACCTCGTAAAGACGTTTTTTTATAGGATAAATTACACCACCAAGAATTTAGTATCTCAAGTCAATGTAAGAGTTGGCAACACTGACGAAATCGTATCGCGCTACACCTGTGTTAAAATGTACCTGCACGTGTGCTTGTGTGTGTGTGTGAGCAACAAGTAGGAAGCGACATTCATGAATAATGTGGAGAGGAAAGCGTATCACTGAATTTGAATCTGAAAAATGTGCAAAACTATTGGCAAACTGTTGACGGTCCTCGTCCGTGTGGCACTGTCCTCGTGTTGCCACCTGGATTAAGAGAGTGGGCGAGAGAGAGAGAGAATTGTGAAGAGCGTGACGGGGGAGGCTCTTCATTGTATGGCCTTGTCTATTGGCGGGGTATTGAACCGCTTTTCACAGTTGAGAACTTGCTAGTCTAATGTTTTGTCTCTGTTGCAGGTGTGCGCCATTTGACCATAAGCTCCACTTGGAGCCACTTCAAGTCGTTCACGACACAATAGAGATTCATTGAATGCCAATTGAGAAAAAACGCTTAACTGAATTTCAAATCGAAATCGAAATCGAGATCGAAACAGCGAAAAGGGCCATCAACTGACAAAAAAGACAAAAATATGCGACGCATCAGCACAGTGTCAATGTGGCTGGTAGAGGGAGGCGTGGCATGTAGTACATGACAAGTGCCAAGAGGAGGACGAGGACGTGGACGTGGCTGGCAAATCGATCAACGTGCCAGTTCCAGTTCCACTCGACGCAGACAACCCGAAGATAATGCAAATAGTCGTAAACAACAGCAACAACAAGCACAACAGAAACAATCAACACACAATTGAGCACACAAACCCAACTGGCACTCGCAACCAACATGGCGGATGCGGACGATAGCAACAGTGGCGAGGGCAGTGGCGGGGGCAGTGGAAGTGGCAGCGGCAGCCGAGATGGCTTGGAGTCACGTCGCGACTCGCTGCAGATGCTGACAAAGCTGGACAAGGCTGTCTCCACAAATGATGTATTGCTGGACCTGCAACGTGCTCTCACCTACGAGGCCGTCTTCAGCAGCCTCGTGGAGCACAAGATGCAGGCGCTGAAGCGTGACTACGAGGAGCACAAGAGGGCGAAGCGAAAGAAGCGCAAGAAGTCTATTGGCCGCATTCTGTTGCCCCGGAAACTCTTTGGCGCCCGTCGGCCCAGCAAGGAGGAATCGGAGGAGGAGGCGGAGCAAGAGGTGATGCCGCCCACATGTAAATACCTCCGTCATGCCAAGACTGCCCTGAGCCACTGCGATGATATTGAGGTGGCCTCTGGTTCGTTGCCAGCCTATCGCCAGCCTGTGGCGAGTGCGGATCCAGCGCTGGAGGATAGCGTGGCCAGCACGCTGAGCAACTCGTCGGGTCGGCAGGCAACGCACGCCAGGCATAGCCACAGCTTGTTGGTCCAGGCCCAGACTCACACGCCGGCCCAGCTGCAGGCTCGGCGGGACAGCAGCTCCGATGAGGATGCTCGCCAGCCTGGGACGAGGCATTCCATGAGCACAACAAACAACGGCGAACTGGAGCCGGAGCCACACACCCCGGGTGCCTCCTGCTACGACAATACTTCTCTGGCCACCGCCACCGCTACCGCCACTGCCACTGCAACCGCCACTGCCACTGTGGTTGGTGGCACGCGTGGCCAGCACAGCTCCACAATGGCGGACGACAGCCTCACGGCTTCTCTGCGCGGCAGCCTCGAGAGCCTCTCCTACTCCAGCTCACGCTGCACGGTCAGCTTCGGCGGCGCCGAGATCATTGCCCTCGCCCATGGCGATGCCGACACTCGGGAGCGGGCGCGATTGGCCAAGAGACTTCGAATCCTGGAGGCCAAGTCGATTAGTGCGCAATGCAGCCCCATCTTTCCGCGCAGTGTGGCACGTTCGATACAGCTGCCAATGCCGCAGCAGGCGGTAAGTCAGAATTCAATACAAACACTCGGTGGACCCTATAGTCCAGATGGTACGGGTATATTACAGTGGTGCAAGTTATTTATTCGATTTACCTCTATATTAATGGTATATGTCCCTAACTTGTTCAATTTCCGTTTGAGCCATATATACCTGACCATATTTAGCTGAGTGCTCTGTTCGACCTTCTTTACTATTTATCTGATCTGAACGAGTTTAATTGGGGCTTTCCCCAGTCCCAACTTTAATTAGACAGCTTTGAAATACCCTTTAGTTGAGATACGAAGTGTGTATTTAGATAGCTCGGCTTAATTTTCGCTTTATCAACTTGGAATTTGGCTAATACCTCCTTGTCAAATACCTCCATTGAATATCCTGTTGCTGAATAAGATGGGTTTGTTAAGATAAAGAACCTATATTAGATTTTGCAAGTAGAATGGTTTGGGTTGGCCCTACTTAAAGCATTCTTTTTATACCCTGCAGTTGTGTAAAATGTGGCATACTGAAGTGTGTACACATCCTTTTGACCATACTTATCCTTATCTGAACTGAGGTATTTGATTTAAATACCTTGTAGTTGACATAGCATGGGTATATAAGGGTGGTCTAATGTAGTTGTTATAGTTAGTTATATTAAGCACCTTTAAAACTGCAAGGACACTCTTAAGGATTCAATATTTGTTGAGCATTTGCGACTCTGTCTTTGCAGCGCCTCCACATGAATGTTCCCTCCAGCCTGGCCCGACCGCAGCCGCATGTAGCACTGGAAATCGAATCGCTGCCTGTGCCACAGAATCAAGCCCAGTCCCAGCCCCAATTCCAATCCCAATACCAGCCACAGCCAGAGGCATTGACAGGTGTAGTTCCACAACGCAAACGTCTGTTGCCCAAACAGATTTCCTGCACCGAAAGCTACTCGGCGGGCGGCAGCGACTTCGATGGCGCAGCTGCCTATGCGCGCTACTTTTCGAGGCAAAACACCTCCGAGGACAGTGCCAATGTGACGGTTAGCACGGTGTTGGCCCAGAGCGACTCACAGTCGCTGCACGCGCTGCCCAGCTATGCAAATACACCGACAGCTACGGCGGGAAGGGATCCGGATCGGGTCAAGTCGCGGAGCACGGCACTGCTCGCCGTTCGACCCACGCCTCCAACGCCAGGGGCGATAGTTATTCCTATGGAGGAGGAGGATGGGCAGCCGTTGCCTGTCCAGCTGGTGGAGAAGCTTCATCGCATGACCTCAACCTCAACGGGCTCCAGCTTGGCGCCCACGGGCTGCTGCAGTGCAGCGAAGTCGACAACGACCCGCGCCAAGGAGAAACAAGCTCAGAGCTTTAAACCGACTCTGCCAATGCCCGGATCTATGGCAGCTCCAAGCACCGGGAGTGATGATGAGTACCGACGTCGCAAACGGAAGTACAGTAAGTAGAAATGCACTCATCCAAGGCGAATCCTGTAATTTAACTCTTCCGGCAGAACGGCATCATCGCTGCTCAGATCCTGCGCTGGTTTATCCCACGCCCAACGGACTGCAGCACTGTGTGCATGTCCTCGGCCTCGCACCAGATGCCCAACCCATGTAAGTCCGCCTCGGTACCCACATCAAAAGAACTAATGCCACATAAGGCGACGCGTCGCCTGTCAACTAATGTCATTTATTACCCCCAGACAATGCCCCTATGCCGAGGACTCGCCCTGCGACCTGCAGTTGGACATGGACATGGACATGGACATTGACGCCGATAAAATCGACGACCTTGAGCACATGGTGCCTGGCGGCGGTCATCAGCGACATCGCAGAAAGCATCGGTAAGTCGCTAACCGTATCTCGACGTGTCCATCAAGCTAAGGTCCCCATATCTACAGTGGTTACCAAGGGAATTTCTAAAATTCAAAAATCAAAATTCATTAAAAAGTAGCTTCTTTCAACTAACAGCAATATAAAATGTTAATTAAAGCTGCTCGACTGTTGATGTTAACTAACATTTCTTCTAGTGCATTATACATTTATTTAAATTAGAATCTGTCAAACGTTTTCTAAAATTTTCAGTATTTATAAAATTTTCAACCTTTCTGAGCCACATTAACCTATACCAATGGACTCATTCAAAAAAAATTAAATTAAATAAAAAAAATGTTAAATAGAGCAGCTCGACTGTTAACCTTAACATGCAACATACATGAACTTAATATAGATTTAATAATATCTATTCATAAGTTATTTTAAGTCGAGCAAACATTAAATGGTAGTAAACAGCTATCAGACACTTTTGTGAAAATGTCCCTGAACATAATAAATTATTTGGTATTATAAATTCTAGCTTTGACGCCACTGTACGTTCCGGCCATTTGCCCAAGCTAAGAAATGATTAGAGAATTTATAAATGATTGCGCATTAAGGCCATTGATGGACGTGGAGCCAGATGGCCAGCTGGTCAGTTGGTCAGTTCAGCAACAATAGGGTTTTGTGCTGTACAGCGTTGTCCTTGAGCTGCACTAATAAATGTCCAGCTGCAAAGCGATTGTCAAACATCGCCTAATGCTTTCTCCTAAGTCTCCTCACATTGACAATGCGAGCCCAAAAAGCAGACAAAAATTGATTGACAAGCTTTGTGTGGCAGCTTTGGGTGGAGTGGGACAAGTAACGGTATTCACTGTCACCACCTGGCCGAACCGTAAACTGTGAAGCCCCAACTACCTTTTTCTCGTCTACCCTTGTCCACCTACCTGAGCACCTGAGCACCTGACTGCCTGACTACCTGAAAATGCTGTTGCTTTTTCCCACCAGGAGGCACTTCCGTTGTGAAACGAGCAACGACGTTGTTTTTGTATCGTTGGCGTGCAGCGAGCGGGGAAACTGTGGCAGCTTTGTAATGCGGAAGTTTTGCGAAACCCAAACGGAAATAGACCAAATATGTTTAAGCTGCTGTTGTTGCGCTCCCAGCTTCAGGAGCGGCATATGGCTGACCAGATGTGAACATACCATATCATGTATATGTACATATGTATGTGTGTATGTATGCATGTGTGTGTATGAGTGTATGTGTGTTGGCCTTCAGCTGAAGAGTAATTGATTAAGCTTGATATTGATACATACAATCGTTGTTCTGGAATCAATCCGTTTGTTGTTGCCACGTCTGCTTCTTGGTTAACAGAAATCGCATCTGTTGGACCTTCCCGGTCCACTATTCAGAGACATCAACACAGGATGTTAAAGTTATATTGTTTTCTTTTCACACTTGGAAAGGTTTAAGAGAGAACCCTAGCCCATGTAATTTAATAATTGGATTACCTTTCATAGGGTCAGTTAATTTAGATAGAACCAAGGTTTCGGTTCTATTCTTGGTTCTATTGCAATTAATTAGTTTAAAAAGACAAATGGTGGACACGTTTGATAAAAAAAAAGGTTTGATTCCCACCTTGCCATGTTAAAAAGAACAGCCATATATGTAAAACGGGTCATAGAGAATAACCTAAGTTTTATTTAAGTAATGATGGGATAAGTAATAACAGTTTTAAATGCTTAAATATAATAATAAATCGACTTAAGTTCAGTAATTCACGACTTTGCTACCGACTGCTGCTGCTACTGCTGAACGACTGTATACGACTGTCAAGGGCGTCGGCAGCTTCTCAATGAGGGGGGGGGCAAAATAATTTTTTTCACGTTTTTACATTTATTACACTAGCTTACAGTCATTTCGCTTCTCATGTCTCAGTGTACTTTTTTTATAGACTTTGCCTCCTAAACACGAAAATCGCACTTAATACTTTTTTCATGGAAGGGTTTTCGTAACCCTTTTTTTCCGAATTTTCGAAGTTTCTCCGACATTTTAAAGTATACCATGAGATCTAATTAATCGATGTGACCAAAAACGCACTCAAATTAAAGGTTACTTATCCCTTTACAACCTTCTTTCATATAGTTTTGAGATCGGCTTAGTAGTTCAGAAGCTGGCGACTTTAATAACTTCCAAAATCCGGATTTTTTGTGATTTTTTGGGCACTAGAGGTCACAAATCGTCCCAGAAAAAATAAATATCGCAAAGGTAAAAATAATTTCAGGTGTTTAACATAAAGTTAGGACCATATCAGATGCTGATTTTGACAGATTCGTTGAGATATCTCAAACAATCGCAACTATTGGAACTATTGATCGAAAATTAAGATTAAGTATAAACATTTATGTTGTTTTTTGAGATATTTCAACTAAACTTTCAGATTGAAAATATTTTAGTACCGTATAGAAATCGGACCACTATATCATATAGCTGCGATAGGAACGATCAATCGTAATTCAAGTCTTAGTATAAAAACTTTTTAGTTGTTTGAGATATCTCAACAAATCTGACAAAATCAGCATGGTGTTATGGTCCTATACATCCTGACCAATTTTGGTTAAAATCGGTCCACTATATCATATATTATTCATAAATATATCTCGCCACAGCGGTTAATTGGATCTCGTGTTATGCTCTAAAATGTCGGTCAAACTTCGAAAATTCAGAAAAATATTAATACTTCGAAAAGCCTTCCATGAAAAAAATTGTAAGTACGATTTACGTGTTTAGCGGGCCAAAGTGCAAAAGAAAAGTGCATTCAGACATGTGAAGCAAACAGTTTTTTTGATTTTGTAAACTAGTGTTATTTAAGCAATTTATAATTTTTAGCAATTATTAGCAATCGATATAGTAGGGCTACAGTTAAATATATGGCTACCATACTTTTTGTCTGCGTTTTGTGTCGATGTCAAAAAATTGTTCTAAAGAAAAAATATATAAAGTTGCCTCTTATATCTCTTCCTTTTTTCTCTCTCTTACCATTTCTCTTATTATCTCTTACTGTTTAAATTTCTCGTTTTTTGCCAGGCATCGCCATAAAAAACGTCACCGACATAAAAAACCCAAAATACTTGTACAGGATTTGGACACAGAAGTTGTTAAGGTATTTAGCACACTTCAGCTTCTTATCTGATGTATTAATGACAGTTTTCTGGTGTACAGGTGATCGATCCACACGATCTCTCGCAGCGAGCCCGCTGGACAATCATTGCAACTGCCTGCCTCCTGTTGCTGATGTGCCTCATGCTAATTGGGGTAACGCTGAGAATGGCACCCATTATTGATGATATGGGTAAGTGACTAGACCCTCCATTTAACATTGCTCGAATACCAAATGCTTTTGACCATGTCTCTAACCCCTTGAAATATCCATGCCTGCCATGCAGTCCTCTAGATCTTAAGCAATGTAATTCTAATGGAACAAGTTATAAAGCATAAAATTATGCAATTTTATATTTATAAACGCGAATCAACATGTTATTATCCTTCTTTTGTGATTCGTCATTGTAAATATACATTTGATCAAAAATGGGAATATAAGTAAACCCAAAAATACTATAATCTCTCACCGAGTCGGTTAAAATAATTATCATAAATGTCTAATGCAGTGTGTATTGTATTTTGTTTCGTTATATTACAAATTTAGAATACCTAACGAAATGTAAGTACAAGCACCAAACAAAGATATATAATGTATAAATTCGGTAGATCCAAGCTTCGATATTCAAGCAGAACTGAAATCAACTCCATTTCCTATAAGAGTTGCTTATTATAAACAGAAAGGTCTCTGCAAGAATATCATAATGAGTATATAAAGGCAAAATATGTGAAAGTTTTGTTGTGTTTACAGTTTTCAAAAAATTATATTTATGTTGTTGTTAAAAGCTTTCTAAACCCTTAAACAAGTGTCTTAAGTTATCGAACTGCTATGAAAGCACAACTTTTATGTTACGGTTATGGAAGCTTTTTATAATGTAACCGAGCTTTCTGTTAAAGTTAAGCTTGTTTTCCACTGCTTACAATCAACAAAAAAGCATTGTTTATAAACTTGCACCAGAGCTTTGAGCTTTAAGTTGAACTTGAGCACATGCTGGGTGTTTGAGTGCAGCTTTTGTGAGTTGAGCGAGCTTTCGCTCAGCTTGAGCTTTAGCTCTGAGTGCAGTCTTCATCTCAATGGGCATTGCCTGCTTACATATGAACGTACATACATACATTTATGTGTGCCATTGTGTTGCATAACAGCACGGTAATAGACGCGGAACTAGGACAGCGTATCACATGTTGCATTTCACAAGCACACACACACACGCATACACATAGACATAGCACACACACAGGGATACTGTTGCATTTGCATGTGTGTGTCTGTTTTTGGCATAGATTTGTATGGTATTCGATAATTTTTTTTGTTTTTGGTTACTTTTTTGTTGCTGAGACAGCTGTCAGTTGCCACAAACATCAGACATCAAACATCAATTATCAGTTATCAATATTGCATGCTGCGAGGCAACTTCATTAGCAGCACGTGCTAAAATTAATTAGACGCTGATTAGAAATGGCGTCGTCCTCCCCCCGCCACTTATTAACAATAGTAAATGTGCAGCTGCAACACAGCGATAGCGTAATTTTCAGGCGACCCTTTTCACCGCCAAAATGAGGAAGCAGCAACTGAAGCAGAAACTGAAGCTGAGGCAGAGGCAAAAACAGAAGCCTCACTTAATCGGCAACCACGGACGCCACAATGGGGTGCACCACAGCGTGACAATGCCTGGTTAAAACTAATTTGTGTGCTGGCCTTAGGGGTGCACCCCAACACACACACACACACACACACACACACACACACGCACTAGCGCTCTTTTGGGCAAATGGCGAACGCTTTCTTCTTCTTCAGCTGCGGCTTCTGCTTCTGCTTCTGCTGGTGCATTGTGTGCACTGCTGGTAAATGCAAAATGCAGTTATGCATTTCTTAAGTTGAATCTGCGGCAATGACAAAGCGACTGCAGCACAAAGACTTGCCCGCACCCCCCTCCTCCTCCCTTCCTGACAGCATCTAATTGTGCATGTATGTGTGTGTGTGTGTGTTGGTGTGGGCCACTCAAAAATGCAAAGAACCCAGCTGCAAAAACGCTGAGCTGATGACGTCGACGTCCGTCGTTGACGCTCTTGACTTTACGCCCTGGACGTTTAAGGGGGCAGAAGGGGGTTGCGGGGGAGGGGAGGGTTGAAAAAACTTTTCGCTGTGCACACAATTTCCGTCCGCCATATTTTGCGTGGCCCGCGGCTGAGTGCGTTGTCATTTTGGTTGGCTGCCATCGCACTACACCGCACTACACGGCATTGCTGCACCGCTATGGGATGACTGCTGCTTTTGTTGTTGTTTCATTACTTGCTGCATAAAACAAATGCACATAGTTCCGCTAGTTATTATCCACTTGCTGTTCCACCACTTTGTTGTTGTAGTCGTTGTTGTTGTCGTTGTTGTCGTTGTCCTCACTAAGAAAGAATACAACAAGACAGCGAACACTGGTGACAACAATGTGCCCTGTGCCCGTGTGCGTTTTCCTTTTTGGCTTAATCAACACGCCGCTGCGAGTATCGTCAACGTTGTCGTTGTCGTTGTCGTCGTTTTCATCAAGCATTATACATATTGTTTCTGTTGTTGTTGTTGTTGTTGTTTTTGCTGTTGTTTTGGACCACAAAGAGCATTCCGATTGCCCAGCAAAGCCGCAAGTATTTCAGGACCAAATTATTTTCATAGCTTTAGCTTAAAAGCTGAAATGCCGGCAACGACGCCTCATTGTGAGCCAGGGCGAGAGTTCCCCTGTTGCTGTACCAAACGCATTGCCATTGCCATTGCCCCCTGGCGCTGGTAAAGAATTAAAAATATTTACAGTATTTCGAGTGAGCGAGCAGCTCAAAAAAGTCAGCAAAGCAAAACAAACAAGCGCTGGGCACAATCTGCATGACGTGGACGAAGTCGAAGCGGTTCCACAACAGCCACGAGCTGGAAGTGGAGATGTAGCTGGAGCTGGAGCTGGAGCTAAAGCTGTAGCCGGAGACAAAGACAAAGGGAATGTCCTATCTATGAGTATGTGTACTGTCCCATGGCTGTGGTTAGTGCCACCACCAGCAACAACATCAACGACAACAACAAAGCTAAAAAAAAACACGCCCAAAGCATTCCAAACAAATATGAGAAACATAATTTTGTTCCACACAACAACACACATAGAGAGAGGGAGGGAGGGAGAAAGAGGTGCGCACACTCACACACACACACACACACATCAATGCTGAGCCAAAAAATAAATATTAATGTCTATTTAGAAAGCTGCAAGTTTATCTAGAGTTAGAGAACTTGAGAGCTGAGAAAGACGAAACTTTGTCGGCTGCTTAATTTGAGCAACCCGAAAAACAAATATCGACAGCTCGACTGGTTTTTGCTGCCCCAGCTGCTGGATTAGTTCTAAGGCTGTCATGGATTAAGTCCTCCTGAACTTTCAATGATTAATGATGCTTTGAAAACTTGTCATTACTTGTCCTCCCATATTTACCCCTGATGTCCCACTCTTTAACTCGACTTCTGCTTTGGATTTGTGTGCTTTGGTCTTATTTGCATTGGTCGATGTGGTCGGAGCTCATCATGCAATCAAATAATCATTTCACCAGGGCCTAATAGGGGTCCTGTCAAGCTAATGTACCTGCACTCTTGATTTCATCTACCAATCTGACTCGAAGATGCATTTAGTTTGCTAGGGATACAATCGTGTCCGCAATGAGGCTGACTGGGAAATACTCGCTTAAGAATATAAATAATTGCAAATGTGAAAGGAAACGAAATATTAAGATATTATATATATTTTACTCATTTATTTATATTAAACTTTTTTTTTAATGAAATAAGATAAAATTTAAAAATAGTATGATAAATTTAAGTCGAATCGTCAAATTACACCGTTTACAAATTAAACATTTCTATATTGAATTTTAAAATGAAAATACTTAGTATCGATGCGGTATTAACAATCTTACATCTATTATATTTCAAAATTATTAAAAAAATGTCAAAAATAAATAATAGTATGATCATGGAAAATTTCTAGTTATTGTACTATAAATTGTATACGAAAAATAAAGTTAAAACTAATTGAAAAATAATAAAATAATTGGATTGGGCTTCAGTGATTATCAGGGGTGCCACAGAAATCGTTTTCGCTTGAATTTCACTAAAAGTTCATACAAATACAGAAATCGCTTTCGCTTGTAAAATTCGTAAAATTCAAGCGAAAGCGATTTCTGTAGCACCCCTGTATGATTTTATTTACATATATGAGAATGAAATGGAGCATTCAGCATGTTTTTCAATAAATCCAGGAAAAGTACATTGAGACATGAGAAGCGAAATGACTGTAAACTAGTGTAATAAATGTAAAAACGTGCAAAAAATATTTTAGCCCCCCCCCTCATTGAGAAGCTGCCGACGCCCTT
>JBAMBK010001468.1:0-17592 GCA_037043435.1 Drosophila suboccidentalis
AGCCTAGTACTGACGTCAGATAAATTTTAAGCGGCGTAAAGTGCTCAATCTTTCGCTGTCGACGAGCGTAAGCTCAGTGTTGCCAATGCAACACGGACAAATAACCAAAAGTTGAGTGGTAACTCTACGCGTCAGCGGCGGTTTATTTCAAATTTGAACATGCAGAACTGATTTGGATAAAAAAAGGAGAGAATAGGCATTGAAAAATGCAAATTAAAGTTAATAGAGGAGAAATTTGCGATGGCACGCAAGCACAGCGGGTTTTGGGTGCACCCATCGCTTTTGAACTTATTACGTGGATTCTCCCTCTATATTAATGAAAAAATGCAAAGTGTTTGGTTTATGTCTAAGAAAACCATTTTAGTTTTCGTTCTTGCTTATAATTCATTAATATTGTCGTCGTTATTGTCAACGTCGCTGTTTTTCGTCGAAGTTCCAGCCATTTTTTTTAATTTATGTGAGTGAGCGAGATAGATATACCCAGCGAAACTCTAAACCAGCTATCGGCACGGCCCTATCTCGATCTCATAGGAAATTTTCGTGGCGACTGCGCTGCCGCTCACGTACACTCACGTACGACACACTGCTACGATTTGCTTCTGTTAACGTCGCTGTTATTCCGCTGTTAGGCGAACAAAAATGCACACTAAAGCCTAGTACTGACGTCAGAAAAAAGACCTAGCGTAAGGTCAAACTCCATATAAAAAAAACGCTGGCGTAAGGTGAATAAGAAGAAGACGACATTTATCTCCGCTTGTCGGTCCGGACGTCAACTAAACTGAAACTAAAAACGGAGTTGCCAGATAAGGAACGGGCGATGGGCAGCACTGTTTGCAGGCCTCGCGGAACATCGAACTGTTTAGAGTTTCGCCGGGTATATCTATCTCGCTCACTCACATAAATTAAAAAAAAATGGCTGGAACTTCGACGAAAAACAGCGACGTTGACAATAACGACGACAATATTAATGAATTATAAGCAAGAACGAAAACTAAAATTGTTTTCTTAGACATAAACCAAACACTTTGCATTTTTTCATTAATATAGAGGGAGAATCCACGTAATAAGTTCAAAAGCGATGGGTGCACCCAATACCCGCTGTGCTTGCGTGCCATCGCAAATTTCTCCTCTATTAACTTTAATTTGCATTTTTCAATGCCTATTCTCTCCTCTTTTATCCAAATCAGTTCTGCATGTTCAAATTTGAAATAAACCGCCGCTGACGCGTAGAGTTACCACTCAACTTTTGGTTATTTGTCCGTGTTGCATTGGCAACACTGGGCTTACGCTCGCCGACAGCGAAAGATTGAGCACTTTACGCCGCTAAAAATTTAGACTTCAGCAGTCGCATTGGACGGAGACAACAGGTCTCAGGCAAGCCAAATACCTCCTAGGTAGCTACAACCCAAAGCGGTTTAAGCAAGTAATCGCATTGGGGAAGAAGAGACTCAGAATACTCACCGGTCTTTTGACCGGGCATTGCAAACTGAGAAGTCACCTATCTAAGTTAGGAATTGTAAGCAGTGGAACCGGCCGGTTCTGCAATTGCGAGGAGGAACCCTCGATCCACATACTAGCAGAATGCACTGCTCTATCTAGACGTAGATGTAGTTTTCTAGGGAAACATGTCCTACCGAAGGAGGACATAGCAGACCTCAACCCGGTAAAAATTCTTGACTTCGTGCGAGAATTAGGGTTGATGGATGACCTATAAGCTCAGAAGGGGGCACAATAGATCCAAAGGGTCGCAGTGCAGATTTCTCCATTACAATAATAATAATAATAATATTGGGTAGTGCCTCCACCTCTACCTCCATCTCCACCACCTCCACCTCGTCATCCTCCACCACCTCCTCCTCCTCCTCATTCCCAGGCTCACATATTATTATAAAAATGCCACAATCGAGGATGCAAGGCAGTAGTCTCGGCAAGATTGATTTTATTTGCTTGAGTTATGATTATAATAGAAATTAATTTGCTTGTCGCGCGGTTTTTTTTTAACGGTAAAACAAAAATCATCTGGCAGCCCCGGCTAGGACTAAGAAAAAAAATATCATCTGGCAGCCCTGACTTAAAAAAGGTGGCAGCCCTCGCGGCCCCACTTTTCGCACTTTCAAAAGTGCGATGTTTTTTCGCGACATAAAAGTGGAACTTTCTTAATTTTGAAGCTAGAATTTTGAAAATTGTACCAGAATTTTTGTTGGAATTTTCTCGAATTTTTAAGATTTTTTCCAGAATTTTTTACTCAACTTCGCAACGCGAAGAGCGAAATGCACCAAACCAATTTTAGTTTGAACTTAATTATTTTCAATTTTCATTTCTAAATTTAGCGCGCAATCGATAAAATTTAAACTTTTAGCTGACTAGACAGTGACTTATCGAAAATACCAAAAATACCAGCAAAACCAGGGCCAAAAAACGTCTCTCTCTGTAGACCGTAGTGTTGCCAGATCACTTCAATTAGATAAAGTGGCAACTTGCGGAATACCTGCAGACACGTATTATTTATTTTTTTTTATATTGATGTTTTTATATGTAAATTCGACTGGGCCTAATTTAAGAAGTCAACGCCGTAAACAACAAGTGCAGAAACTACGCCACAATGTTTGCAAATCTAAAAAATAAACTCATCGAAGAGGTGAAAGCGTCGCCGTCCAAATTCCAACAATTTGCAAACGCAGCCCAGGCAAGAAATGAAAAAAAAAAACTGCAAATGAATAAAAACATACGCACACTCATGTAATTGTGTGCGTGTGTGTGTTGTTTGTGTCCGGCGAAAGGGGATGCACAAAAAACAGTCGGTGTAGTCTCTTAAAAATGTGCCATTTGACCTATTTGTATAGGATTGGCAGCTGTGCTCACACCCAAGCAACCCCCTACCCCCACTTACTATCACACACACACACCCAATACACAACCATACTGCATGACACACTCACACATATACAATAATTTTATCGGTTTGATTTTCTAGGCCGCCGTGAGCTCATCGTCCAGCACAACAACACCCAACAGCTCGGAGAACACCGACAGCGGCAACAATGAGAACTTCTTCAGCATCACGGAAGAAGGTAATGTTTTGATATTGCCTTATCTGTGTAATGAGTTTAAATTATGTTTGTACAACTGCACAGATACCCCACAAAACTCTCCGTACCGCATACAGAAGTTGCCGCGCGGCAATCGTGCCTCCACACAGTCTCTAAATGGTGTGGGCGGAGCTGGCGCCATACCGCGGGCACGCAAGCTGTCCAACTCGTCCATGGCCAGCGACATCTCGTTCCGTCTGCCTCCCTATGAAGCGCCAGCGGTGAGTGCGTGTAATTTATTAGCATTTCAACAATTGATTTCCGTTTAATGCAACTATTTCCACAGATGTATCACTTGCAGTCGGATTTGGATGAGACGAGCAGCGAATTTGATGATTCCGCATCGACGGCCCGACTGGATGTTATCACCAAGGATCAGCTGTATGATGCATACAAAAAGTCACTCGATCGATATCACAAATACCGCTGTCGCTACACGGATCTGGCCAAGAAGTACAAGGAACTGGAGCGGGACAGCAGCAAAGCACGGGTAAGGAAAATTATGGACATACTCTATGCTTTCTGGCATCCATCACATATCGTTTTTAGTCCGTGCTTGTGGAGACGCAGGACAAGGCGTTGCGCCGCATCAGCGAACTGCGTGAGCAATGCACACTGGAACAGCAGGCCAAGGCGCATTTGGAGGAAGCCCTGCGCATTGAAATGGATGACATGAGCTGCAAGATGCAGGCCTACCAAACCAAGCTCAAGCTACTGGGCGAAAATCCTGAAAACGTGACTGCAGCCTTGGAGCGTGGTCAAACTAATGCTGATGACAAGCTGATTGATCTCGAGGAAACAACGACAACTCCAGCACCCACCTCAAATGGCGGACAATCCAACCAGGAGCCGGAAGAAGATATGGCAAAACTTCGTCAGTTGTTGGCCGAGCATGAAGCACAGTTAAAGCAATTGACCCACAACAATAAGGAAGCCAACGACACAATCGCATCGCTGCGCAAACAGGAGGAGGAAAATGTGCTGCTCCTGGCACAGACCAAGCAGGCTATACATACGGAGCTGGAGCACAAGGAATCCGAAGTACGCCAGCTGCAGGATACTGTAAAGCAGTTGGAAGTTGAATTAGAGCTGGCGAGTGGACGAGAAACGCAGTCAGTGGACATCAAGGAGCAACTAAAGAAACTACAAAGCGCCAAACAGGAAGTGGACGCCAAACTCATTGCCGCGAATCACTCTTTGAGCACTCTGAAAGGAGATCACTCAGAAAAGACGCGACAGATGGCAGCTCAGCTAAAGAAAGTGGAGGCCGAATTGGAGCAGAGAGAAGTTGAGGTGCGCCAATTACAGGACAATTTAAAGCAACAGGAAGATGAGTTGCAACAGGCAATGAACCGTGAAACACAGGCACAGGATATAAAAGAGCAACTCAACACGCTGAAAAATGCCAAACAGGAAGCGGAAGCTAAACTTATGACGACAGAGCAACTGTTAAGCACACTGAAAAATGACCAGACGGAAAAGGAGCAACAAGTGATGGAACAGCAAAAGAAATTTGAGTCTGAGTTGGCATCGAAGGAAAAAGAAGTGCAGCAACTGCTGGAGAAGTTAAAGCAGCAGGAAGAAGGGCTGGAAGTCAAGGAGCAATTTACACAGCTGCAAAGTGTTAATCAGGAATCGGAAGCCAAACTTGTTGCAACTGAGGAACAGCTAAACAGATTGAGATTAGATCACACGACAAAGGAGCAACAAGTGGCACTGATACAGTCGAAGCTAGACCAGAAGGAAATCGAGGCACAGGAGCTGAGAGAAAAGCTAATGAAGCTGGAGACGGAATTGGAGTCATCCGAGGATGTTAAGAACCATTTGAAACATTTGCAAGAAGCTAAACAAGAAGCGGAAGCCAAACTAACTGTCACTGATGAACAGCTAAGCAAGTTGAGTTTGGATTACACGGCAAAGGAACAAGAGTTAGCTACGGTAGAGAAGCAACTGCAGTCGCAGCTAAAACAGAAAGAGATCGAAGGGCGAGAACTGCAGGAGAAGGTAAGGCAGCTGGAAACTGAAATGGAATCATCGAACAATCGTGGATCACAAGCCGAAGCAATCAAAGAGCAGCTGAAACAGCTACAACATGCTGAGCAGGAGGCGAAAGCCAAACTAAACGCCACTGAGGAAGAGCTAAGCAAATTGAGATTAGATCACACGGCCAAGGAGCAACAAGTGGCTTCACTGGAAAAACAAATTCAATCTCAGCTGGACCAGAAGGAAGTCGAAGCACGAGAGCTGCACGAAAAAGTAATGAAGCTGGAGTCTGAGTTGGAATTCGCTAATAGTCGTGGATCGCAGACCGAGGAATTTAAAGAACAACTTAAAGAGCTGCAAAATTCCAAACAAGAGGCGGAAGCGAAACTAAACGCCGCGGAGGAACAGCTAAACAACAAGGAACAGCAAGTGGCTTCCCTTAAGGAGCAGCTCCAAGCACTCAAAACAGACAGCGATCAGAGCTTAGAAGATTTGCGGCTTCACAACAATCAGCTAAATGAAATTGTTCAACGCTACCAGCAAAACGAGTCGACTTTGGATGAAGTGCAGGGTCAGCTGCTAGAGGCCAGGGAACGACTGACGGAGCAAGAGCAGCGTGTGCTTGAAACTGAAAAGAGTCTGGAGAAGGAGCGTGAGATGGTCGCCGTATTGAACGTGGAAAAGTCGGCAGCCGAGGAACAGACGCTCAAGCTGCAGCGTGAGCTGCAAACATTGAGCGATCAATATGCCAGCAACACGGACAGTGAGGCGGAGGCGATAGCGTCTCTAAGGTCACAGATCGAAGCACTTAGCCAGCAACTGACTGCCGCTCAGTCTGGCACGGTTTCCAAGGAGAAGGAGCTCAAGGCCAGCGTCAATAAGCTGAACAAACTGAAGAAGCAACACGAGCAGCTGCAGGTGAAGCACAGCGAGCAAGGTGCCGCGATGGGGCAGCTTAAAGCGGAGTCGGCTAAAGTGGAGGAACTGCGGAGCGAGAAGCGGGAACTGCAGGAGCGTGTCACTGTCATTCTGGAAGAGATTACCACGATGCAGGCGCATCTGCAAGAAGTGCAGGCCGCACAAACTCAACTGGAGCGTGAGAAGCGTCAGCTGGAGGCGCACATTGAGGCATTGCAGCAGCAGCAACAGGATAACGATGTCCAGGGTGAGTTGTCAATGGCCAGGATCGAAGAGATCGAGCGCGAGAACAGCAAATTGGCTGAACGCAACTGCCTGCTGGAGGAGCAAAATAATCACTTGCAGAAGCAACAGGATGAACTGATCAAGATACAGAATAAGATGCAACAGGTGCTCGATGAGCACTCGAAGCTGCAAAATGCCCAGGAGATCATGGAGCATGATCACCGCACGCTGCAGGACAAATGCGATTCCTACGAGAAGGAAAGTCTCATTGCGAGAGACGAGCTCACTTGCTTGCAGCAGGCCAAGGATGCCTTGGACCTAGACTTGGCCCAAGCACAGCAGCAACTTTCAGAGGCTCGGGATCGACAACGCGAACTGGAACAGCAGCTAGAGGAGCACACACAACGCACCGAGCAGATGTCTACACTACAAGAAACAGTTGGCAATCTGCTTGAGCAATTGGACTCTCTAAAGGAAACGGAGCAGTCGATGCAGCAAAAGATGCAGGCGACAAACGCATCCCATGCAACACAGCTAGAAACCCTCGAGGCACGTTGTAGTGCCGCTAATGGTGATGTACAACGACTGCACGAAGCAAATGATGCACTCCAGCGGGAGATCGAGACACTGAAGAGCTGCTCCCAGCCCCAAGTCGACTACGAGCAACTGCTGATCGAAAACGAGTATCTAAACAAGCATGTCAAGCAGCTGGAATTGGAATTATCCCAGGCAATGACAGCACATGGCGATGGCGACGATCTAAAAGAGAAACTGAAGTCTGTGCAGTGTGAGCTCTATGTGCTCCAGGAGCAAGCCGAGCAGCATGCCAGCCAACTGGCCGAAAAGGACACGGCCAACGAGGCAGCCAAGGCAGAGGTAACTCAACTAAAGTCTGCCCTGGAGGAGCAGGCGCTGGAATTGTCACGCCAAAGCGAGCACGCCAGCTTTGTCAGCGGGCAGAGCGATACAGTCCAAAAGGAGCTGTTGCACGTCCAACAGCAGCTGCAGGAACGTCAAGCCGAACTGGCGAAAGCACAGGAGCGTTGCATCAGCCTCGAGGAGCAACTAAACAAGGTAAAGGATGGCCTGGAACAGACGCCAGCTACTACAACACTTCTGCCCAACGATTCCGAGCAACTGCGCAGCCTCAATGAACAACTGCAACGGGAACTGGAGGATCTCAAGCACAAGAGCCATGGAGAGCAGTCAAATCTTCAGCAGGAAATCGATGAGCTTCAATCTAACAACAGGGAAATGACGGAACGCATCACAGAACTGGAAACATTGCGTGCCGGCATTCAGGCCCAACAATTGCTGGCCAGTCTGGTTCCCAAGAATGTCCAGGAGGCAGTTGCCGTCGACGAGAAAGCACTGCTGGAGGCGAAGCTGAAGGATATCATGAGCGAGGTGCAGGATGTGACGAATCGAAATCTATTTCTGGAACAAAAGTGTGAAAACTTTCTCATACTCGAGCAGTCCAACGAGCGCCTGAAGCTCCAGAACGCAAAGCTATCGAGGCAATTGGATGAAACACTGGTAAGCAGCAGATCAGATACCTTTATAAACTTTAGCTGCTAACCAACTTTACTTGCTGTTTCAGGTATCCATGCAGCACAACGACAGCGTGCCAGCCAACACGGAGTTCGAGTATCTGCGCAACATCATGTTTCAGGTACGTAAAGGCAGAGTAAAAGCAGACAGCAGATGGATAATTTGATTCAGTTATGATTACTCTTAATACAACTTATGCATCAAGAAGTACAAGGGTATATTGTACTCGCATTGTATTTGATGCAATCTATGCATCAGAAAGGAGTAGTGGAAAACCCCTAGAAATCGACAATTTTTCAAAATTCTCTCGACTCTCACATGAAGTGTAAAAGGGATATAATTATGGACCAGGCCATGATGAATATCTCTGCATCGGTAACACGTGTTTTCATAATCATAATCATAATTACAGTCTTATAATGAGCGATATTTGTCTGTTCTTTGTGACCTTAATAACTCCTATTTATTATTGAAAATCATTCCACGTTCATTTTGATTTTGAAGCATTTGATTGAGCTTAATGTTCTTGATACAATATTGTAAAATTTTAAGTTCATAGCTTAAATGATAAAAAATGTTATGTTTAAATTGAAATTTCTAATTTCTTATTATATTTGAATTACCTATGCATTTGCAGTACTTAACCGGCAATACGAACAATGAAACTCTGGTGAAAGTCATCTCAGCAGTGTTGAAGTTTTCGCCACAGCAGGCACAGGTTGCCCTCGAGAAGGAGCACCAGCGACGCTCACTGGTAAAAACAAAAATAAATCAAAACTAGAAATACTTTTGCATACTAAACTATATTTGTTACTTGCAGCTAAATAAACTGATCTAGCAAGAGTTGTGGGCACTTAACGGCAGCAACTGGTGGCAGCCTCGCAACGACGTGCTTCTAGACTACAACATGTTAATGCTAAACATTTAGCCCACAAGTTCACAACAAGTACCTTATCTCAACTTGGCCACAAGTGGTTGCTGTTGCATGAAGGCATTTCGACATGGAGGCATTGTTAATATCCGATATATGCATAAATATCACAAACATATAGATTTGGGAATTCCCCCTCCCATGTTATTGTACAGTCGCACTAGCAACTCTCTATTGTAAATTTGAAATTATGCTAAATTTTGTTGCTTGATTGACACAAGACTCACGACTTAACCGCTTTCCATTTCCATTTAATGTGCAATCATTTCTACATGCAATGTGTATTCTTTTCTTAATCAAATTAATTTTAGTTTTAAGCTTAAAGTTGTAAAAATATCAATTGCAGTTAGCATTTAGTTTAATTCAAATAATTATATATACATACAAAACGAAAATAAATAGTTACAATTCCTAATTATGACGATTTTACTTCTTCTTCTGACCACATGCCGCCGTCTTGTGTCCCTGCTTGTAGTGCACACGGCGCTCGGCAAAGCTCCGCATCATGGCGCGTGTCATGGGACTGAGCTGATAGTTGGGCCTGTAACTCTGCAGAGCCTCCAGAGCGAATCCATAGCCGAATCGTTGGGTGCGCAGAATGGCCTGAACGGCTGCCTGTTGCACACCAGGTCGTGGCACGGCCACAAGCAGGCGCTTGAAGAGCGCAATGTAGTTGGAGATATCCATTTTAATGTGCAGCGGCAGTTGCTTGACAATCATCGATACGCTTTGCAGCAGGCACTCCACGCGTGCATCGTATTCCTCGCTCTGCATGCACAGATCACAGTAGGTGTTGACCAACGGCAAGAGATGTGTCTCCAGCACGTCCTTGGTCACATGCAGAGCGACACTGCGTCTGCAGAACAACGCAAAGGCGTAACACAAATGATGCAGTCGACCTGCCTTCAGTTTCTCCACCAGATTTTCAATCACCTGTTGCTTGGTGGGCTCATATGGCTGAAAGTGATATTCGTATCGCAGTTTGGAGAGCAGGGCACGATCAGGTCCTTGGGCATCTTGCATGTCGTATTTGTGACTCATTAATAGATGCTTGATGACCGTAATTAACGGGTCGCCGTTATCGTAGTCGCGCTCCTCACGGTGCGGCAATACCGTCGGGAAATGTCGTAGCACCTCCAGCACCAGCATGATCACATCTCTGTTGTAGTGGTAGAGTATTTTGGCCAGCAATAAGCGAGCCGGATTCAGATAACCTTGGCCAGGCACGGCCAGAGTTGTTTGCAGACCTGTCAATTGCAAATATAGACGGACATATTTATGTGCCAGCTGCCCTTGGAGTCGCTCCTTCAGGCTGAACAAACGCTGCTCCAGAGAGTTCATAAATCGTTCTATAAATGAACCTCTCTGGCACTCTATTTGCCCAACCACAGACAGTAGACGCTCCAAAGCACTGTCATCCTCAAGTTCACCGAATGCAGTAATTATGACATCGAAAGCGACAGTTTCGTCGTCAGTTATGAGCATTATAGAGGTCGGGTCCAGCGGCACTGACTTCTTCAGGCAATTAACAATATTCAGCTGCAGTTGCTCCATTTCGATTTTATTTAGCAGCTGCTTCTGTGGATCACGATGTTTGGCATCGGCCTTGACTTCGTTAGCTACGTAACTGAGCAGTGCCTTTGGCTCACTCGCACTGTGCTCCCCACCAGGCTGCTCCAGTGGTATTTCGATGGGTTCGCTGTCGCTCTCTTCCTCGCAGCTGCCCCCCGCGACGGGCGACATGGGCGAACTTGACGTAATGCAGCTAGACTGCAGTTCCTTTGCTACTTTAACCGAATCTATATTTTTAATTTCAGCTTTTGTTTCCCTTTCGAACTCCAATAGCTTGGCCTGCGATCTTGTGAGTCTCTTTTCAAATGGTTGATTTTCACAACTGCTGCAGGAACTTGACTTTCTTTTACGTTTGGCCCCAGGCAATGCTATAGTGGGTTCAACTGCAGCATTCGCCAGTTGAATAGCTTCATTATCGTCTTCAATATTGCCATCATCTATGACTAAGTTGTGCGAGTCTACGCTGTCCACGTCAGAATCGTGCTCAACAGGAGGAATTGCCTGTATTCGCAGACAAGTTGGCTCATCCTTAAGTAGTTGAGTCTCTTCATTACAGTCAAATAATAATTTCACTTGATCTGTGCGAGGTGAACACAAAGGTGTGTTTGGTGTAGCAATTCCATCCTCTTTAATTAGCGAATTCCGCTCATCAACCGAGTCCCGATTGCAGTCCAATAATAACTTAATTTTCTCATTGTCGTATCCAAATTGAGGTATGCTTTGTGGGGTTTTTTCTTCCAATTTTTGTAGTGAAGGCTGCTCGTCATCCGAGGTACCATCTTCGCTCGATGAAGATGATAATCTACATTGTGGAAGATTTTCATGAACTTCAAGTGGAGGGGTTTGTCCATCGTCCGAGTCGTCATCACTGTCAAATAATAATTTGATTTGATCTTTGCGGGATAAAGATTTAGGTCTACTCGGTAGAGGATCTTCTTTAACTTCATTTGGGAAAGGCTGTCCATCATCCGACTCTCCATCTTTGCTCAATGAAGATGTTAATCTACTTTGTAAAGACTCATCCCACTCATTAATTTGATTTGAAAGAGTTGAAGATCTGTTTTGTGGAGGATCTTCAACTTCAAGGGGCGGATGTTGTACATCA
Organism: Drosophila suboccidentalis; assembly: GCA_037043435.1. Classification (NCBI taxonomy): domain Eukaryota; kingdom Metazoa; phylum Arthropoda; class Insecta; order Diptera; family Drosophilidae; genus Drosophila; species Drosophila suboccidentalis. The sequence continues at coordinate 11,375 of JBAMBK010001468.1, forward strand.
TCTGTTTGAACTTCGCAGGATGAAGATATAGGCCTACTTTGTGGAGGATCTTCTGTAGCAGCATTTGGAGAAGGTTGCCCATCATCCAAGTCTTCATCTTTCCAAGATGAAGCAAGAAGTTCATCATCTGATTCCCCATCACTATCAAATAATAACTTATTTGGATTCGAGTGAGATAAAGATCTGTTTTGTGGAGGATCTTCTTCAACTTTAAGTGGGGGAGGCTGTCCATCATCAGTTTGAAGTTTGCGGGATGGAGATGAATGTCTCCTCTGTGGAGAATCTTCTTGAACTTCAAATTGAGGAGGAAGTCCATCATCCGAGTCATTACTGCATAAATTTATTTGATCTTCGCGGGGTAAAGATGCAGGTATATCTTGGGGAGAAGCCTTGTCGCAGTCGACAGATGCGACTGGTGATGGTTGTTCGTTTTTCTCTGCAGCAGATGTCAGTTCAAGCAGTTGACGTTCCTCTGCATCCAGCTGAGTGTCCAGATTATCACAGTTGGGGCTTTTGAACACATTTAAATTGCTTAGGAACTCAACTGCGGTTTCAATTGGAACGGCAGTTTTGGATGCGATTGTCTCCCGCTTCGCTATAGCTCTTAAGTTATTAATAACCCGTCGCTTTTTCTTCTTTGGCTTTGGTTTTGGCTTCGATAGGACACGGAACTTGGGCTTGACCAGGAGACGTATTGGCGTCAATTCGAGGCCGATTTGAGGAGGCGGTGGTGTTATGGGATCAGTAGCCACATTAATTCTAGTTGTTGCCTCTGAAGGTACCTCAAGCTCAGCATCTTCTGAAAGATAGTTGTGTAATTTAGTCAACTGCTGACTCCTTGACTCCTGACTCACCAAGTTGTACTCACCCTTGTTATTGGCTTGTGACTGATTCAAGGAGCTCTCATATGCATCGAACCAGCTACCAAAGTCGGCCTGGTTGATGGTGGAAGCGGGCATCGTAGGCATTGAAGGCATTGGCGTGGGCACTGAAGAGCTTGTGGAGCGACGCTGTAAAACAACGAGCACCATTTGACCCATCACCTGCCAGATTTCCTCGAAAACATGTGGAGGTAGTGTGGTCAGAATGCTCTGGCTCTGCGGTAGTAAGTGTAGGAGCTCCTTGGCCATGTGGTGGCCATAGCCACCAAGGGCAGCTGCTCCCACAGGCATGGTCAACTCATCCTTGACGCTGGCTCGGGATGGTGGCCGGGAACGCTTCAATTCCGATGGAAGCTCTGGTAGAAAATCAATCACTCTTTGCACATTGCACAAATCTGTACATGTGCCCATGCTAACTGTTTGTAAGACCTCCGGTTCTGGTTGCAGATCGATAATGGGGCTCAATGGTGTAATGAAGGGCTTGTTCCAGGAGAGCATCTCAGCCAATATCTGGTGTGCACTTAAAGCTGGTTTAGGCTCTGGAAAATTCGTGCCAACATCGTGTTTCTTGATGAAAGACGCCGTTGTCGTGCCACGTGTAAATGTCATGTTCTTGTGCTGAGTGCCCTGATTACGCGTGGACACCAAATTCTCGCTCTGCACGGCAATCGAGCACGTTTCCGGCTTGCTAGGCAAAGTTACCTTCGAGTCCGGCAACGCATCTGTTTGTGTTGTCTGAGTGACTTGAGAAGCAGCTGTTGTGGCCTTAGATCGCTTGCCTGTGGAGGTCTTCATCGTTGGTATGTTGATATTCGCCGATTTGCAGTAATCTTTTATTTTACGCAGCAAATTGTGCTCCCGCCTTAAAAAGCCGCTGGCATGAGAATCCTCGTCCACGCGCTGCATTAGTTGCATGAAAATGGTGACCATATCCTTAGCGTCAACAGGCAGCGCCCTTTTCGTTAGCTGTTCCTGCAGCTTCTCGCAATTCAATTGCTGGACATCGAGCTGTTTCTCCAGATCGGCGCAACGTTCACTCTGTTCGTTCACGCGACGCTCAAGCTCAATCCGTTGCTGCTTCTCACTGTGGAATAGTTGAGTTACTTCACCAGCGCTTCGTTGCAGATCTTTTAGCTGCAGCTGGTTATCTTGTAGCTGCTTCAATTGACGCACCAGATCATCGGTTTCGGCAATGCGCTCTGATAGCCTCCGTCTCTTTTTTGACGATGCGCGACTAGCTGGCACAATTTGCTGGACATGTTGGTTGGTGTTGATTTCATTTTGCGGCTGATCTTGTTTTGTGCCTAGCAGAAAATCAAGATCTTCGAAGTCCAAGTTCTCAGGCATGGCAATAATGTTATTTTTTGTTTTCACGTGTTTTGGTGGGAGCGTTAAACGTTTACGTTGAATGCGATGGCGCATCAGCTTAGGTGACAAACGCATTTATATTAACACATGCTGCATGCTTATTAATTATTTTGATGGCATAAGCGAACACACAAATAAAACGCAGCCAAATATATAAAGGAAACTATTGAAAAATAAATAAAAACACAATCCGCGTTTTATACCGGCACGGTATTCACATATAATGACTTGTGAATGGCAAAAAGTGTGACCAGATTAGTGTTGGGTTGCTCATGAGTGAGTGAACAAAAAAGAGTTGCTCCCTGAAGTGAGCAAGTGAACACGTTCCTTCCAAATTGCTCTTTATTGCTCACTTGCTCTTTTTTGCTCACTTGCTCTTTTTTGTTCACTTGTTCTTTTTTGCTCAATTGTTCTGTTTTGCTCAGTTGCTCAGTCTTGTTCAGCTGCTCAGTTTTGCTCACTATTGCTCTGTTGTTCCTATTGCGCACTTTGCTCGAATTTTTCTCTGTGCTCTTAGGGCATTTGTGTATCTACTTTCTTTGAAAATACACATTGTTGGATTAGTGCTAAAGCTGAATACTCATTTTAAGAATTCAGAATGTCGTTTATCAAAAAGTGTAGCAAAATATGCAACCATTTCGTAGATGTCGGAAGTCAGCAAACTAAAAGCAAGTATTGTAAATGTTTTTTGAGCTGCTGATCACAACAGAGCAACATGAGCAGCTATCAGATTTAAATTGAAATGTAACTTATGATATTTTTGATTAGTTGGTTGAGAGGCAAAGTGAATAGCTCAGTGAATTACAGAGCGATATGAGTGAGCAACTGAGAAAGTGAGTAACTGAGCAACTGAACAAGTGAGCAGCTGAGCAAGTGAGTAACTGAACAAGTGAGCAACTGAACAAGTGAGCAATCTGAGTGAGTTGACTCACCTAAAAAAAAGAGCAAGTGAACATGTTCACCTAAATGAGCAATGTTTACCCAACACTAGACCAGATGCAAAAAATATTACACTCCTATATTCTAAAGCACAGTACGCTCTAGCTGAAAATATGTTTGTGAGATCAAAACTCCATAATAAAAAAAGGTTGCAAACTGGTTCGAAATTATTTTGTAAGGCCATTTTAAACCCATGTACGCTGTACCTAAATATGGGCAGCTCAGAAAATTTTCGGGCGTTTTGGAAGGCCGGACATCAAAACATCGAACATTTCGAGTGCCCAAAATGTTTTTGGCTAGAGCGTACTGTGCTTAAGCACAAAAATTAATCCAAGCAATCGTGTCTATACATTTGTCTGAATTGAACAATTTTCAACATCAATCATTATTCTGAAATATTTGTATAGGCATATAAATAGTCACAATATTTTTAAAATTATCGACCAAGTTGGCAGCATAGGCAGTCGCAGCCAACTTTACGTTTTACCAGGGCTACTGCACCACATTGAATTATTGTGGATTCTCTTCGTCTTGCACACAGAACAGGTACGTAACTTTGCTATTCGCTATGAAAATTACATAATTTCTCATAATTTGCGAATTTTTCTCAATTTACTTCAGAAAACAAATCAGAACCATGGCCGACAAAGCTGTTGAAAAACCCGCTGGACGTCCAATGAGATATCCATACACTTTTTCGGCAAAACTGGCCCAGTTCCCGATCAAGCATTACATTAAGAATCAGTGGATCTGGCGCTACTACTTCATTGCGGTTGTCGCCTGCGTCCCCGTTTTCTACAAGATCAGCAAATTGGGTAAGTTTGTTTTCTATTAACGAATTTATGATAAATCGTTGCTGATTTATGTTTTTGTTACAGCCAATTCACCCGAAAACAAGAAGGCCTGGGCTGACAGCCAAGCAAAGGAGCATGCTGAACACCATTAATTTACTAAGCTCAGCGGCACTGCCATTGATTTAGTTGTTAATATTTGCATCTACATTTTGGGATCGCTTTATGTGGTTATAACATGAGTGTTAATTGGTGAATAAATGATTGAAAACGGACATTGCATTTTTTACTTAATCGACTGGCATTGATTTTTTTACTCATAAAATCCTGCTTCATTGTTGGTCAGCCGTTCACCCGGCCAACGTGTATATGACATTCACATTGATTACTATCAGGGCTACAAAAATCTAGTGGACGTTCGAATTTGGCAACTAGGGTTACAAGATTCAATGGACGTTCGAATGTGCCAGCTAGAGTTGGGCTTTTTAGTTCAATTTGCTGACCAAGTTCAATCGTTCATTTTTCAGTCGTGAACTAAATCAGTCATTTAGTTCAGTTGGTCATTTAGTTCAGTTGGTCATTTAGTTCAGTTGGTCATTTAGTTCAGTTGGTCATTTGGTCAGTTGGTCATGATGAACTATGAACGATATGCTTTTTATTCAGTTGGTCATGAACTAAGAACTATGAAAAGTTTCTATTCAGTTGGTCATGAACGATGAAAGATGAATAGGTCATTCTGATCAGTTGGTCAGTTGTTTGTGAACGATAAACGATAGAGTTGGGTCGTTTAGTTCTGAAAAAGTTCAAATGAACGGGTCATTAAAATGAACTAATGAACTTATTCAGTCTTTCATGAACTATATAGTTCATTTGGTCAGTTGGTCCGTTATTAATAAATTTTTTTTTTATCTTACTCAGCCCTGGAGTCGTTGAAGCTCGAAGACAAAGTTAATTTTGGAATTCAATTTTATAATCTAGTTGATTTACCCAAAATTATACAGCTTTGTCTTAAAGCGCCTTTGTATTGTGACGACATCTGTGCAGTGTGAGAGAACCTTCTGAATTGCTGATCAGATTATTATGGTCAGACGGTGCTTATTGCTTCCAGAGAAAGTTGACCAACTGACATTTTTACATCATAACATGTAGCAGTATATTTTATTTTAAGACAAAGTTCCTTGTTTCGAACTCGATCTTCCACTTGATTATATTTTTTTTTTATATTACAATGATCTATAAGAGGCTAAATATTAGACTGAATTTCTATGCTATTATTTTTGTTACTCTATTTTTATTTTTATATTTAACAAAGTCAAAATATATTAATGAAGTACTAAAACTTAAACGCATTTGCTATTTATACTTATTCGAATTTTAAAATAAATTTCAGTGTCAAGGAACAGGTGTTTAAGAAATCATCTCCTGAAATCAAATTGATTGGTCTGAACGATGAAGGATAGAAGCCAATTCACAGCAACTGACCAGCTGAGCAGAATGACCTATTCATCTTTCATCGTTCATTACCCACTGAAAAGAAACTTTCCATCGTTCATAGTTCATGACCAACTGAATAAAAAGCATATCGTTCATAGTTCATGACCAACTGAATAGAAACCATATCGTTCATAGTTCATCGACCAACTGACCAAATGACCAACTGAACTAAATGACTGATTTAGTTCACGACTGAAAAATGAACGATTGAACTTGGTCAGCAAATTGAACTAAAAAGCCCAACTCTAATAAACGATGTGAATTGCCTTATATCCTTCATCGTTCAGACCAATCAATTTTATTTAAGGAGATGATTTCTTTAACACCTGTTCCTTGACACTGAAATATATTTAAAGATTCGAATAAGTATAAATAGCAAATGCGTTTTAGTTTTGGTATTTTTTCATTCATTAATATTTTTTGACTTTGTTCTCTTAGACATTTTAAAATAGATAATAAAAAGAATATTAAATTGTATTCCAAAACTAATTTTATATTCGAGCTTTAACGACTCCAGGGCTGAATAAGATAAAAAAAAAAAAAATTTCATAATAACGGACCCACTGACCAAATGAACTATATAGTTCATGAAAGACTGAATAAGTTCATTAGTTCATTTCAATGACCGGTTCATTTGAACTTTTTCAGAACTAAACGACCCAACTCTAGTGCCAGCTGTCAGCTGGTAGAATTTGCCATCGTGAGCAAACATCTTAAAGCCGTTTTGCTACAAATTTATTTACAA
>JBAMBK010001470.1:0-27631 GCA_037043435.1 Drosophila suboccidentalis
ATTAAAGTGTCAATTGTCCTTGACATTTAAAAGCTATGAAAAGCACATCTAACCAAATTTACCTCATCCATATCTAACATGCGTGACATATTTTCAAAATAAAAGCAACTAATTACGAATTTTGCGCTTTAATTCAAAACATAAGTATTTGGTTCTGAGCCTTAGTTCGCTTTCAAACCATGAGAAAAATGGTACTAGCTAAGAATATTTTGTTCTTAGGACTTTGTAAGTATAAAGAAAATTATAAAGAAATGTTTTTTTTTAACTATATTTTATAAATTAGGTCTATGGCTGATATTTGATCTGACCTACAGCAGCCTGCAAATAATCCGACTGGAAGGTGGTAAAAACCCTAGATATATTTTCATTAATATATCGGGGAGCAATACGGGTTCTATCTGTATCAAGTGTCGTCAACAGATTAAAATATTTCTTAAACGAAAACACTTGTCAGATTTAAATCCTGATTCTTAAGCTTCATATTACCTATTACCCAAACATTGACAACATTTTAAGAATCATGCTAACTTAAGTTCAACTTTGTTGTAAATTAAAATAATAAGCGTAACAACTTAAAATAAATATTTGATTTGTTATTTGACTTTCTATGGAGCCAACTCATTAACAAATTACATTTTCAGTGGCTATGACTATGAATCGTGTGTTGACCCCAGTTAGGATTCGAAACTACCTCTAAAGAGATGAAGTCTTACCCAACCGACTGCAACGAACTAAAATACTCTGCTTGGCATAAGGTCAAATGTACAAATATAATATATGTACATATGTCTATATGAAAATAAAATAATTAAACAAATTTTAATCTTATGTCTTATGCAAGCATATCGAAAACTTAGATGATCACGTATGAAGCGGACTTTACATGCATAACAAGTTATCCAACTATCCGTAACGAATACTATTTCTCGGTCCGATCTGAGTCTTGCACAAAAAGCCTTGTACAGGCTCCGCAATATTTATTTCATCTGGAATTGCAATATGGTTAAAGTGAGAGCTTTCGTGTTTGTATTGTGCTGTAAGTATAACTGAGAAAAAATGAGAAGCACCTATTAATAATTCCACAACTCCTTAACTAGTTGCTTGGGTTCTATTTGATGAAGGCCATGGAAGCGTTCAGATATATAATCGAGCTGGAGTTGATCCCCGAAACATCTCGGTGAATATTGATGGCGACAACGAAGGAAATATCTGTATTGATTGTCAGAATCAAGTTCAACTGGGAACTGGACTGGAGAATGAAAATGATGGAGCAAACCTTGGCGATTGGCAGCGTTACCTGGATCCAAATTTCCGTTTGCAATCTATTGTTTTTATACAACAATCAAAATTGCCGACTTTAAGCACAATGGGTGAGTCTAACTGTAGCCATTGGTCAACTCCAACTATAACTACACTTTATTTCAATCCAGGATCAACTCCAACCACAACTCCAACCACAACTCCAGCTACGACAACAACAACAACAACTACAACTACTACTACTACTACTGCAGCTACCACACGCATGACAACTGAGACTACGACTCTAGCTCCATTGTTACTTGGCTGCATTGAAGATTGTCCGTAGATATTGCATTTTTGAAATATAACATGTTCTTGAAATTGAAGACAGTGCTTGTTTTAAATTTAAATAATTAGCAAAGTTGATATAAATTTCAGATTACAGTTGCGTCATTATCTATAACGTTTTATTAAGATATCACAAAACTAGCGATTTTTCTTCTTTTTTTTTTTTTTTGATAAATTAATAAATTGTTTATTTGTTAAGCACGCTCGAGCTAATTAAAGCACTTTCGTAGCATGTGTCTGGTCAGGTAAAAAAGAAAAAACAGGAACTTGCAGAGTGGTGTTGAAAATTAAAATAAAGCGCAGAAGATCATGAGGAGCCGCAGGAGGAGCAAGAAAGAAAGGGCTAAGCCTGTAACAGGGTTAACAAATTTTAGGTTGTTTCTGGCAACAGCCTGCCAGCAGGGGTCCGGTTAAAAATCCAGTTATCGGAGATGTGCCTCCTGGCCAGCCTCCTTCTCCGGAAAGGCCTAGCAAGACCTAAGGCAAGGCAATTTGAGTGGGCTACGAGCCGCGCTCTGTATCTCTCAGCGAATTTGTTAACTGTCGTGCACAAAGCGATTTTTCTAAAAATTCGTAGCGCAAACTCTAGATTTTTGAGCGGGAGCAAGTCCTCATTCAAACACTTAAGCTAAATCAACGATTTGATCCAAACAAACAAACAAACAGACAGACATACTGACTTCTCATCTCGAAAGGCGACTAAAAATTTCAAAAATAACTATTTTTTGAACCAGCAATCGGATTTCGATGATCGAGGTGTCATTCGACGCGTATTTTTGATGAGAATTGTAAAAAATTCAACGAAAATTCAAAAATTCTCCAACCCACTTACACCTGTTTATCTCACGAACCAGGTGAGTTTTCAAAAGTCTTAGTACGCACATTTGTAAGTTAAATTAATACCTTTCGATCGGTATATAACTCGACCTGATCGGACAGTCATAGCAAATTTTCCATTCTTCCTGTGTATATATGCTAGTCGCCCTCGCACCCTTCGTGCTGCTTTCGTCACTAGCGCGAGCTGTCGTCCGCAGTGATTATATTTATTCTATACCTATTTTGGTTCTGTGGGATTTTGTGATACAAAATAATGTGATGGAACAAGTACTAATAATGACTGTGGCAGGGTGAGAATCGAACTCAGTTACTTTTCAAGCTAAGGTAAGTATAACGTCTCTTACCAGATCCCCACGGGATCACAATACCTAATCCGTTAAAAAAAAATCTTTTTAAAACAGAAAAACACATATTACATAAAAAATGATTCAAGTAACTATGAACATTTTTGAAGTTAAGTATGTATATTAAAAGTTGTGGCAGGAATAGGAGTTTCTTGATTGGCACAATCGAGAACTAGTAAGCCTAAATTGTAGATGCTAAGATAAACCCAACTCCAAAAGATTGTCTTATAAGTAAATACGTTAAGTCTGGATCATTTCAATAATAAGTTACTCAATCGACCGCAACCAAATAAATTGTCTGGTTGACAGAAGGTCGACTGTATTAAATTTAAATACAATATTAATATGGTATGGATTAATTAATTGCATTAATATTCTTACGAAAGCAAATTGAAAACTTATATAAGATGATCCCGTATCGAGCGGACTTAAAATGCATAACAAGTTATTCAACTATCCGTAACGAATACTATTTCCCGGTCCGATCTGAGTCCAACACAAAAAGCCTTGTAGATGCTCGACAACGTTCAGTTCATCCAAAAGACGCTTTCAGTATGGCTAAAGTGAGGATTTTCCTGTTCTTAGTGAGCTGTAAGTAAAACTAAAGAAAATCAAGAAAATTAATAGTTAAAAAATCCCAATATTAGTTTCTTGGATGCTGTTTGATGAGATCCATGGCGAAGTTCAGATATTTAATGAAGGTGACGAGGGACATGGTCCCAAGAATATATCGGTGAACATTCGTGGCTCCAACGGGGGAAATATTTGTATTGATTGCCAGAATCAGATACAAATTGACAGTTCAATGGAGGATGAAAATCCTCAAGGAAGCCTTGGTGATATGCAGCCTTATATTGATACCAGTTCTGGAATTCTTCCCATCTTTTATGCTCAACCCCCAGTTAACCCATCAACAATCGGTGAGTCTTATTCTTATCAAAGATCTGGTGACTATAACCATTTTACAATGACTCTACAATCTACAGAGGTATCTGACATCCCTGGTCCTGAGCTTCTGATTAACCAACATCGAACTACCCAAGGCTCAGAAGAATAGGCGTGAAAGGGCTAATAAGTTGAATATTTGTCTCATATATACATATACTATACATAATAATACCATTATAATATAAATATATGACATAAAATCATTTAACTTATTTTTATTAATATTTATGTATTTACGCTAGTCTTAATTCAAGATCATTTATATAAAACGGAATTTATAAACAAGGCATTTATAGTAACATGGACAGCATTGGCAACTGCAAGGCCCTTAAAATGGCGAGCTCAATAAAAGTTTTGCGATAAAAATTTATCACCAAAACAAAAAGTGTTTCAATCGATTTTATGGCATTTGCTTTCGATAAAAATGCTATGAAAATGTTATATAAAGTCCGACGAGAACATGTAAAGAGCATTTGATGCTTTTATACTGTTGAAATATGAAGTTTATATTGTTTGTCGCCGCGTGTTTCGGTGAGTACAGCTGAGACCACTTTTAAGATCTTGAATTGTTGAAATATATCATGCTTCTTGTAGTTGCCTTTCTGAGCAAGCTGTCTTTCGATGGAACTGCAGCACTGGCCTCACCTGTGGGTCAAACTAAGCCTCCATGGATGCACGAGAATACAACCCATAGTCATGCCTATAAGATTTCTGGGAATATTTAAGTGAAATTCATTTAAAATGTGAAAAAATATGTTTTTATCAATTTACACCGTTAGTAATAAACTTTTACCGCGTAAAGAGGTTTTTTTGGGGGATATCAGAAATTTTTGCAATTGCCTCTGCTTTTGACAAAACTAATTTGTCAAAAGGTATTTAGTGTTTATAGAATAAATATATCGACCCCTGATCTTTGCTGTATATATTATATATATTATATATATTTATAAATATATTTCGATCTTTCTGTAATCGCAATTATAATATGTTTTATATGACGCAAAAAGAATTCACCACTTGCAAGCAGTATACTTCCGCAGCAAGCAAGCAGTGTACAACCTGCATATGTACATGCAGTAGTGTAAAGGAAAATGGTAATTTCAGTTAATAGGTTATATCTTGCCCAAACGAATTTTGACAGATATGTGTTGTATCATACAACTTGTATGTCAACGCGGAATGGAATTGTCTTTAACATATACCATATTTAAAATTGATTTGAAACACCTATTTTTCTTAAATCGCCAAAATATGAGAAAAAATACCTTTTTTACCAGCAAAACAACAGCAAAAAAGTTTACAGCTATGCTTAAAAGCCCTTCGCAATACCTTTTCAACGATGTATAGATTACATCTGTAGCTTCTATCGTTTGGATGCTATGGTTTAATTTTAGCGGTTTCTAGCGATTTCCCGCTAAACTAACGATTTTTCGAAAAAGTCGTAAAACAAACGTTTCTAGGTTTTTGATCGGGAACAAGTCCTCATTCAAACTTTTAAGCTAAATCAACGATTTGATACTAACAAACAAACTGATTGCTATGACACAATCGTTAGCGGCGTTTTCTCAAAAACCGCCAAAATGTGGGGGAAAATAGTTTATGTCACCTGTAGCAATTTACCTATGTACTTTAGAAAAAAGTTAAAAGGTATGCATAACAGCCCTTCAAAATACCTTTTCAACGATATATAGATCGCATCTTTAGCTTTTATCGTTTAGATGCTATAAGGGCTTCAATTTAAGCGGTTTCTAGCGATTTCCCGCGAAACTAGCGATTTTTCGAAAAAGTCGTAGAACAAACGTTTCTCGGTTTTTGAGCGGGAACAAGTCCTCATTCAAGCTTTTAAGCTAAATCAACGATTTGATCTATACAAACAAACAAACAAACAGACATACTGACTTTTCACCTCATTTTCGGAAGGCGACTAAAAATTTCAAAATTACTTTTTTTTTTAACCAGTAGTCGGATTTCGATGATCGAGGTGTCATTCGACGCGTATTTTTGATTAGAATAGTAAATTTAAAGACAATTCAAAAAGGCTCCAACGGCCCCATAAGCTCCAATAATTTAAATTTTTCCCCTCCCACTAACACCTGTTTATCTCAAGAACCAGGTGAGTTTCCAAAAGTCATAGTATGCATTTGTAAGTTAAATTGATACCTATCGATCGGTATATAACTCGACCTGATCGGACAGTCGTAGCAAATTTTCCATTCTTCCTGTGTATATATGCTTTCGTCACTAGCACGGACTGCCGTCCGCAGTGATAAAGAAAGCTTACAAATATTTTAGATCGAAATTGACTTAACTTTTAAAATTAAGTTTTAGCTTATTTTTAAATGACTAATTCGAAAACAATATAGGTAAAAGTTAAATAATAGCATCCAATTTTTCGATTGACCATTTATACAGTTGCTAAAAGATATATTCATGCGAGTTTGGTATATCTTGAGCATAAAGAAGATTAGATTTTAGTTACCAATAGTTACAAGACTTGAAGTATTCTCTCTAAAAGTTTAAAAAAATAATGAAAGTTTCTTTAAAAAAATTCTTTTGCATCTTCCACATTTCACCTTTGCCACTGCGTTTGAGCAATATTTGATATCGTGCTCATTGAAATTGCCATAACGAGAAGTACTTTGAAGAGGCTATTAATATTACCTTATCATAATTATGGGCATCAATAAAAATTAATTGATTCTTGCCACATCGTTGGGGCCAAGATGCCCAAGTGGTATAAAAGCAGCCGTAGAAAGGGCAGTCAGGTCAGTCAGAGGAATATGAAACTTATCTCGGCAATTCTATTTGCATGTGGTAAAGTAGAAAACTTGCACAACTCAACGTTAAATAAACTAAAAATAGTCTCCGTCATTCTCATAGTGGCGGCAGTTGCATTGCTGCACAGCGTCTACGGCACCACGTTACCAATTTCGGCATCAGACGCCGTTCCAGAACCAGGCCCGGAGTCGAGCCCAAGAACGGAGCCATTTTCTGAACCGCAAGCAGCTCCCAATGGAACTGTAGGTGGAATATTAAGTGACGCGCCTTTGGACAATGAGGAAGCAGCTTCCAATGTGACTGTGGGTGAAATAATAGGTGCAGAGGCCTTGGACAATGAGGAAGTAGCTGCCAAAAGTCCAGCTGTCATGCCCCCACTCCCCTCCAGTTTTGTTGAGCTTTCGGCCAATCCAGATCCATTGGCTAAAACTCCAGCTCCATCCGAGCCCAATGCATATGTAGGCTCACTCGACGATATGGTACAAGATATGACAGCTGAGATCTTGTCAAATTAACCAAGTAAAAGGCATATAAGATAAAATATATATCTACATGACTAACTATTTGTGCTTCTTTCATATTTAAACTATAATCGTATATGATTAAATTCTGTATTTCAGTCAGCATGGGCAAATAATAAATTGCATTGGAAAGATAAAACTTATCGTATATGAAGAGAGTTATAAGGTCAACTTGGTGCATTTTAATCATCATCAATGATACCTTCAAAATTCAGTCTAGTCTAAAAATGACCAAAAGTTCACCTAATTTTTGTGAGACGCACTTCTCACTACAATTACAAAGAGAGATAATGAAGGGTCGCTCAACATGATCGATATCTAGCTACTTCCCGAAACGGTTCACTGGGGCATGGCAGTCACATGATACCTCGTATCCACATCGACCGACAAACCGACAAACCGACAGACCAACCGACCGACCGGATTTGTTTCTTGAAAAAAAAAATGCAAAACAAGTCAAAGAGACTGAAAAAATCACTTACAAAGAGGAAGCGACAGCTACAACAAGTTTTATCAATGAAGTTAAGAGTGTAAAGTAAGGAAGGTTGACGATGACAAAAAAAAGACAAAGCAAAACAAAGCTGAAAACAACAACCACAAGACAATGTTGATGACGGGAACGGCATAGACCACATAAAACCACACCACAAACTTCATTGATCAATGGCCCGCCATGTGGATGGATCTGAGACTGCGTCTGGGTCTGGGTCTGGGTCTGGGTTGTATCTGTATCTGTGTCTGTATATGTATCATCCGCTCATCCGTTCGCAGGCATCATTACAGAGTTGATTTAAACACGCTCAGCGTACAAAAGACGATTTAGTTTTTGTCTTGTTCGATTGTCGGCCGATCTTTACATTTGCCCATCAATAAGATACATTTATGTTTCTTGTCAATTTGCATGTTAACACATCGTGAGTTTCTGAATGACTGACAAATTGGCAAAGCGTAATGACTCAATTTGAATATGAAGAGTCATTGATACTTGCAAACAAAACAAGTTGACTTTGTGGCCGATTACTCCAAAAAGCTCTATGGGAAACCAAATTCTATAGAACCTATAAAATTGTTCTTTTTTTTTGCAAAGAATAATAATAATTCTGAAAACGGTAGCGAAATCAACGATTCCCCTTCTAACAGGTGTAGACAGAAACACGATTCTACAAATAATGATATAGAAATCTGTTAATCTGCGATTATCTATAAAAAATATGTTAACAACTGTCAAAGTTTTTTTAATAAGATTCTTTGTCGTATACTTCACATACTTCTCCAGAGCGTTTACAATTCATAAGTATTCAATGCACAAAAATCGTTATTCAAACATTTTATTGGATCTTTATAGTACGTATATTAAACTACTGGACCTATGACGGGCAGCGGTATATTTGAAAAAAAGTCGTACCATTTTTTCTCCGACCTAACGAGTCCTAGGTGAAGCACAATCATGTAAAAAACTGCAAATTTAAGAAGTTATTTATAGTTAAGAATATTTGTTTGCAAGATATATAAAATTATACTTGTCGTTGAAGCCATTCTCATTGTGATATGAATATGAATGTCACGAGCTACGTAAAACTTGTTAGCTAAACAAATTATACATGTTCTCAGATTAGTTACACACGAACCTAAATTATGTATGGTGACAAGAACGAATTTTGAACAATTTTCACAATAATCCACATACAATGATAAAAACAAAGTTTCGTTCCACTTTGGAAATTAGCAGCCACAATTTAAATTGATTGCCAAATAATCTATTGAAGAATTGTAGTCCCATTTTCTGATAATTTTTATTTTAAGCCCCTTTATAGAGATTCAGTAAGTTGTCTCTACCGATTTGATGCTCCACAAACCTCAATTTGTGAGACCAGCAATTAGTGTTCGTTACAATTTGCAGTTCGACTAATTACGTAATGAAAACCGCAAATACATAAATATATTATATTTACTATAATACACCGACAAAAAACAATTAATACAATTAAATTGAAATAAATTATAAATCGTTTGGCATCATTATTTGTGGTTAGTCCACCAATAAAATGTAAAACAAAAGCAACATCAAAAGCGGCATAATTAAAACATATACAAAGTCCACTTAATTATATTACCGAAAAATATTAATAATGTATCTGCCGAAAAATAAAAACAACGCACCACATTTAATGGCGGCCAATCAATGTTAATGGACAATGAAATTCACAAAAAATATAAAGCAAGCAGAAAAAACTGTCGCCGCTCGAGAAAAAATAAAAATGAAAATAAAAATAAAGAGCGTAGGGGCAGCTGCTGTGCATTAAATTATAATTATTTGTGCTGCCATCAAAGGGTTAATCATAACAAGTGCCACTTGTTCTGGCGCCCAGACGTCGACGCCCATCTTATGGGAACCATAAAAAAATGTATTTATTATGGAGTCAACGCTACTTTTATACGCTTTCCAACACGATTTCGAGACGTATTGTGTTAAGGAAAACAAGAGCTAGTCAATAAAACAAATAATATTCGAATTACAAATGATATCAGTAACAATTTATTTACTTTGAGTCCTATTTTTTATTTATTTTTCCATACGATAATTATTGAAATGAAATAATTCAAGTAACTTTTTAATAAATTAAGGAGCTAGAATACATGCAATTAAAATAAATTAAGGCGCACTTTAAAAGACTACTAAATAAATCGTCTTTCATATTTTTGTCATATTCGGCATTGTTTCTTCAAAAGTTACTCACAACATTTTGGCCCCGTCCAATTTTTTTAACGATTTGGATGTGGCCAAGATCACTTTTGTGACAGGCCTGGATTTGGCCTCTTTCGTACTCGGAAAATTGCTATTCGCGACTAATTTTTCATTTAATATATAGAAAATATACTAAACTACAAGTTTACAAACAAATTTTGTCGATTTATCGCAATATTTCATAAAAAAATTAAACTTCATTCAGCTGAACCTATTCAGATGAACGAAAAATAAAGCATCAAATTTGTTACCCTTTCAGAAGAAAAAATAAAAAGGCAATAAATATTAAGTTAATGAAAATCATACTTTGGCAACTAATTATTAAAGGATCAGAGAATTATAGAAAAAAAATTTCATGTAGATCGGAACATTGGTTTAGGAATTACAGCCCAATTCCTACCACGGTAATCGTGAACCTATTCAGTTGATCGGCAGTGTACATGCAATACACGCACTTTAAAAGACTACTAAGTAAATATTAATAAATGAAACAAATGGTTTTAAATAAATAAAATATGATTAATGTAAATCAATTTTAAATAAAATAATGATTAAAATATAAATCAAAATAGTAACCATCAGATAATAATTTGCTTAATAATATAAACAATAATATTAGGAAAATACAAGAACATTTTTTATACTGCCTATTGGATAGAGTATAAAATGCCGCCTAGGTAATGCGTCATTTGGAGGGCTTCGAACTGAAGCCCAAACACATTTCTGTGAATTAGAAATTAGAAAACAATTTTGTCAAATGTGCGGGCAGTCTAAACACCCAGCTGAGGCAGTCAACTGAGGGGTGTCTGGAATTGCACAAAGCTTTTAGAGACACATTTGCATCGGGCCTCATTAGAGCTAATCATGCTGAATGGTCTAATCAAATGCGGTTTGCCTGCAAATCAATTTAAGCTCACACTTTCATGTTTTCACTTTCAATTCAATTGATTGAAAACAAATAGGAGCGTGTGTTTGTTTGTGTGTTTGTTTGTGTGTAGTGGAAACCGCAAAAATGGCAAACAACAATTACAAAACGGCGAGTCGAAATTGCAAAATTAATGGAGTGAAATTGGGAAAACGTGAAGAGGGCGATGAGACCGCAAATGAACAGGCGTGGGAGCATTGGGAATACGAGCACTCGGTCTTGGGCAGATGTCTTCGGTTCCCCTCAAGATGTGACTGTTGAATGAGCCCCAAAGATGCATAGAGAGAAGCAATCGAAAGGCAATCCCAGCACGACAAAAATGCACCAGGTGAGGAGACCAGTCGGGAGGAGGGAACCGTGCAGATGTTACGAGCAAGGATGCAATTGGTCCATAGAACTCACTTATCGACATTTCACGCTCGTGTGATTTGTACTCTACGTTTGCCGATTGACGAGCTGCGATTGCGATTGCTTAACTCGTTCCAATTAAAGTTGACAAGTTTCCGGACGGGGGAATAATCGATGCTGGAACTCACGCACGTTGTGATGAATCCATAGAAGCGCGGATATCGATGAGTTCCCGTTACGTGACCTGCGGCTTAAAGTCAACAAAAATAAAGAAGAAACAATATACTGAAAACAACAAATCAATTAACTGATTAGCTCTTCCTTCTGTCGTAATCCAATTTAACATTTGGTCAGCCAAGAACTCTGGACAAGGTGTATATTGAATTTATTGTCTGAAAACTTGTCTGACAAGTCGACAATACATATGTATATGAGTTAATTAATAGGGAAGAATTCAAACTTAAGTTGATTAAGGTATCTATGAAAGTATATATGATTAATTAAAATAAATACTTTAATGTGCAAATGTCAAATCCTGTCATTTTTCTGTATCCTTTAAGATCTAATCGAAATCTTTTATTGAAACCTTTCTCAACATTTATGAAAGATTTTCCAGTTTTCAGCTGCTTTTTTAATTTATTTACATTTTGCTACACAGATTCATCGCCTCATTGCTTTGTGGTGAAATGTAAGACTCATCAGAAATAAGAAATATTTACAGACTTTCTTCAAATGAAAGGGTCAACCAACATCAACCACTTCACCGTAAAAAAAGGTTCACAAAAGGGTTCAAGCTCATTTAGAGAATTGGCAGAGCAAGCTCTTATCAGTTTATCAGAATGTTTTACAGAGCAACCCAACAGATTATTAGTAAAATTAAATGAAATGTAGAAAAAAGAACGATACACAGTTTAAAGAAAACATTTAACATAATCGACTTAACCCACATTGAATGCTGTTTAAAAAACTCTTCACCAATAAATTGCATTGCAATTCAATTAAGCTTAAAACTGCAGGCGACACTTTTAATTTACATTAAATACATAAAATTAAAGATGTGAAAAAATGTGCTGTGATCAACAACAATAAGAGAAAAAGTGAGCGAATGAAAGCCATATTTATTTTCAATTGAAGGAGATTTATTGAATTTCATTTATTGACTCGTTTCCATTCACAAGGGAACCCAATTAAAGTTAATATTTGATATCTGAAATCAATGTGTAAAAACAGCATTAACAAATGAGATTTGATTTGTTTATTGAGTCGGCTGACTTAAAAGAGCTGCGAGTTGGCGTGAGCGGAAATCTGTGATTGATAAGCATCTTCAAATGACAAATTAATTGATTGCCAATGAGCTAAGAATGGGAATTAAATAAAGCTTTGCGCCAAATTAATTCCCCAAATGTAGCTAAGTATCTCTGTGTGTGGTCTATCAATAGATTAGATATTGAAGCGACCAACAAATTAATTGACAAACGATTGCAAATCGCCTGTCATCCTTTTAACTCAAAAGGATTTCGACAACCGCAATTTAAGAGCTTAGCTCACAAATGACCTATTGAACAAATCCCAAGAGGGAATTAAAACTGGGCAATTAATTAACTACAGATATTTTACAGGATATATATTTGGCAGCAACGAAGTGTGTCTACTCAGACACCTATGGCAAAAGCAGGTAACTAGGATAACACCTCTGCACACCTGGCAGAGGCTGGTCGGCACTTTTGGCCAACACTTGAATGCTGAGTGCCAACTACTTAGACAGCTCTTGGCCCGCTGCTCACTTTCCCAATGACTTTTTGAATCGATTCAGATGACAAAAGAAATTAAATCACATTCGTTACGCCGCAGGACAGGAAACGGAAACGAAAAACAAGGAAAAGAATCAAGTAAAACACATCGAGTCCTTTGAGAGAAATACTCGTAGTATCATGCGGTGACTTTGTACGGCCTGAAGTGAGTTTTATGAATGGTTTTCTATTCTCTTCTTGGCAAATTGCTCACACTAGGAGAAAAGAAAAGAATGTTGCCTCACCATTGATGGAAAATTCATTTCCATTTATACGTGTATTTGAAAATATTTTAACTCAAGCTGGGAGTACAAGTTCTAGATATTTAGCCGAGTTTGTTACTGACAGCTGCTTCAAGTCCAAGGCCTCAGTTGATAACACCAAAAACAAGTGACTAAGTCAAAACAGAAGGATGGAAAGATACACGAACTTGGATGGATGATTATTGTTTGCTTTCATGTAGCTCTTGTTATTATTATATTTTATTATTGTGTTGCCTACGAAAAGTTGCCCTCCAGTCAAGGGTCGAGGTCTGGGTCGAGTGTTTGCCTTCGGCCTTTTCGAGTTAATTTCAGATTGCCCCAAACAAGTAAAGCCAACAAATATTAGCCAAACGGGGGAAAGAAGGAGAAAGTACTATGTACATCCATATGGGCTCATTTAGGTTTCTGCTTGTGTACATTGTAATATAAACATTGTCGCAGCATCATCATCTGTTTGGCATTTAAATGCAAATATCAGTTAGCAAGTTTAATTGCCAGGAGTAAACAGAAAGTATACAAAATTATTTCTCTAGCTTCTGGCACTTCCGGCAACTAGGTGTCATTCGAATTTATTTCGCCACAAAACAAAAGACAATGAAGAAATATCAAAAGTCATTCAGAAAAACATTTGTGGTAACAATGAGTTTGACAACTGAGGCGACAGGTAAAAGGAAACTGATTAAGTTTTATTTACTAGGGCTTTAATATGAATTCTTTTAAATAAAAAGGAACAAGATAAGGAAAGATATGGACCATGGGGAATTTTAACTCATGTAAATGTGAATCAATCAAATGTGAATCTCTTCCAGTCTTTATTAAATTTAAAAGAGCATTCTTGACTATTTCTATTTACAACTTTGACTTTTCTCAGTCAACTATCTGATCAGATTATTTGTACAAAATAAAACCAATCGATTAACCTTAAGCTTAACGCTTTCAAGACACAATGGATGTGTATTGTTTTCGATTTCTCTATTTCAATAATAAATATTAAATATTTGTCAAGCAAACAAATAAGCACAATTTATTTGCATAGCTGTGCTGCGGAAATTCAAATCAATGTTTAGTTTGTGGCTTGCTTTGTTGATGTCCACAATAATTATCAAGATTGAATAACAAATATGAAAGTAGTAAAGCCATTATAAACGAACTACGCATAAATCTGAACTGAATTCACAACAATGACCGTCATTTTGCAAAAAGGCTTTGTATCTTAAAGCGATAAGCACAAACTTCCTGTGGCAAAAGGCTCCCTCTAAGCAAATAAACCAACACACGCAGCTGTTGAGCCCTCAGAAAGACCTCAGAAATAAATGGCAAGTGTGAATTATACTCATCAAAAGTGTACAATAAAATCGTATAATAACAAATACATGTTGTCAACGGCGGCTCTTTGATATACTTTTTATTATAGCAAATACTCTTTAAATTATTTGATATACGAACTTATTAATATGATCGTTTTGTTTCTTCAATCCGATAAAGAAGTTCGTCCCAAATATTTACAATATTGATACAGCTTAGAGTCCCAGAAAAGATTCTTACTCTAACTATTTGTTTGAATTTAATCTGAACAAAAATTCCAACTTGTAGATATTGAAATGGACTGCTGTCTACAATTTCCATTATATATCTTTCATTCAAAAATATACTAAACTAATAATTCCTAACTCATTTCATTCTTACAGAATCCATATACTGATTGACCTTAAAATTAGATTAGATTACCAAGTTGGTAACCAAATTGGCATGACTTTTTGTTAGAGTATACAACTCGTGCTTTTTTTCGGTGATAGCTGTCATCGACATGACAAAGTGTGGCTGGTGTAGGCGGAAGCTTTTGGGGGGCGGGTGAGGAAGAGGGAGGGATTTGGGTGTTGGGCACATGGCCAAGTCATAAAGAGAAATGCTGATAATGCTGGCTAAGATGTACACCGATGTGGCTGTGACTGTGGCTGAGTCTGATGATATGCCAAAGATATGTCATCACTTGTTGTTATTGTTTTATTTTCATATTTCTTGTGTTTTGTTTTTTGTTGTCGTAATGAATTGTCGTGTGCCGTAAATATAAATTTAATACTCACATTTTTACATATTTTTTGTCAAATTTATTTTTGTATAATTTCATGTTTGATTACGTGACAAATTTTCTAAAGACAGCTCATAAAGATAATGCCCCAGCGGACGCTGAGAAACCCTTCTATATGAATTGAAAAGAAGATGTGAACATAATACCATAAAATATATATTAAAATGTACTGCTTAAGCAATTATATCCCTTGTATCATAATTATTGTTCCCAATTCATTTCCTCCTCTAAGATTCCACATTTTTGAAGATCGTTTGAAAAGCGAAGCTCAGAACGAGAATATCAGATACTCAATTTTCCCTGAGCCAACAACATTCCAGAGCCCTATTACGAGTATCTCTATGGCCGGCAATAAAACTAATGAAACTACTCGGGGAAACCGAAAAGAATGTCGAGCAAACAGAATGCATATCATAAATTAAACATTTCAGCTCCGAAAACAGAATACTGAAAGCCGAAAACCGAAAACCGAAAGTATGCATAAATCTGTCAAATGAATCGCTTCAAGCAGCGCCGCGTCTCGTAGCGTCCACTCCGGGTCTGGGCCATGAAATGCGACACTTTTGGCCTAAACGATTTCCAGTTAACATCGACGCGGACACAAATTAGTGCAGAGCCGACAGGTAGCCAGCAGGTAGACAGACAGATCGACTATATTGAGGGCAAAGATTGCGTCAAAGAGGCGCCCAGTTCAAAAGGATTGCAGATTTCAAACAAACTTCCTGATTATGATTTACAGCACGGTAAAGGGTTAAGGCTCTAGAGCATCGAGGGAAACATCTAGTATTTTCTACGGAATTTTCATATATTCTTTTCTGCTTGATTTCGCAATACAACGAGTATAACAGCTTTAGTTATGCTATCAAATTTGTAACGTCAATCGGTTATGGCTTTTGCGTAAGAGCCAACAGATGAAACAGTTCCCGTTCCCACACAAAAGACAATGTCTCATTTTGATTATATTATTATTAAGTATCATTATGATGCATTCGGCGATGCGATTCTCTGTCAGCCCAACGCTGCTCTTTCTCTGACTTTGTCGTATCATTTTCACATACATCGTGAAGCGTATCCCACATCTTTGAATCTCCCATCTCCCATCTCCATCTCCCATCTCGTAACTCTCATCTATGAGCTCGCATGTGTTATTATGATTTTCAACGGTTCGCAGTGCGGGCACACGCTTTCATTTGCGTTCGGAAAATGACCCACTTCCGGATTAACATGCTCTGCAGGGACAGACAACCACTTTTACTGTCACTACTATTGTTGTTTTAGTTTTGTTTTGTTTTTTGGGTGGGGTATTGCATTTTCCTACTGCCCAGCTAGAGTATAATAACTTTGTCAACAGATTTGTAACAGAGTGAATATATTAAGAGAGAGATGGAATTACAGATAGAGAAAATGAGGAAGAGAGAGATGGAGAAGTGGAGAGTAACAAAAGCAAAATGTGGTTGGGAGCACCTCAAGATCCTGGACCTAGTATAACAGAATAAAAAAATAAAATCAGTAGACTGACAGAAGAAGTAGACTGAGAAATTCATTTAGAGATCCTAAATCAATAAATAAAATAGAAAAAGGTGAAGGAGAGAAAGAATGGTATTACAATTGTATAATAGAGATAGATACAGAAAAATGAAGATGGGGAAGACCTTCGATTTCAGCAGATCACAGTTAAAAAAAACAGGGAAAGTAAGTTTTGGAAGTATCATTTAAATAGTACATGGTGGATGATTACAAATATTTATGTCTGATTTTTAGACCCCGTACTTTAAAAAAGTAAAGGGGTCTATTAACTTTGTCACAAAAAAAATGTGCGTAACAGGCAGAAGGAGGCGTGGCAGACCCCATAAAGTATATATATTCTTGATCAGAATCGATACAGCCGATGTCCGATATAGTCCATGTCCGTCTGTCCGTCTGCATTGACGCCTAGATCTCAGAGACTATAAGAGCTAGAGACTCCAAACTTGGTAAGAAGTTTCGTCTATATTGCACGCAGATCGAGTTTGTTTTAGATTTTGGATCGGACCACTATATCATATAGCTCCCATAGGAACAATCAGTTGAAAATCAAGTCTTAGTATGGAAAACTTTTTTGCTGTTTGAGATATTTCAACCAAACTGACAGAATATGCATAAAAGATGGTGCCATACATACTGACCAAATTTGATTGAAATCGGACTACTATATCATATAGCTGCCATAGGAACGATCAGTCGAAAATCAAGTCTTAGTATGAAAATCTTTTTTGTTGTTTGAGATATCTTTATAATAAGTACGGGGTCTCCGACAGTCGAGTACCGCTCGACTGTAGCACCGCCGACTAGCTTAAATTAATCTAGAACTCTTCATAGTTATGTTAAGTTTGTCATACATATATTGTAAGAGCTAAAGTTGAAATACTTGATGTTTAATTTTAGAAATCTTTCATAAAACTCACAGGGTGTCCTGCTGTCTACTCAAATTCTTTCTACTTGTAAATTCGAAAGAGTATCTTAATGTCGTCGTATATGATCGCTACACTCCAAAGTTATTCGCTGCAGCGAAACAAGGGCTTCAGAATTAGATACAATGGTGTTCGCTTTTGAGTTTGGGCTTGGGCTGGGGACTAGGGCCAGGAATGGGCTTGAAATGGGGCTGGCTAATGATGTTGTCGCTTGGCTTGGTCGGACTGTACTGTAATACACTATACTTGTTGTTGATAATAAACATCCGCTGAGTGCATAATTGTTGCATGTTTGCTGCATTTAATTGTAATTTATTTGCCACAGAATAGAAAAAACTATGGAGAAAAAAGAACAAAGAACGGAAGCAAATATTTTCCGGTGGAAGCAGCAGCACAGGGAAATAGAGAAAGAGCAGAGTGTTGAGCATTGATTGATTACAGGGCCAGCCCAGAGCTGTAATGCAGCTCGCTGTGCTTACCTGTACAGGTAGACTTACTTACGTGCGTGGCAAACGTACTTGGCCAGGTCATTTAGCTGCATGCCAATTGGCTTAAAGCGACATCGTTTTGTTGCTCGCATTCGCCGCTTTGGCGGCATTTGTTTAAACTTTAAAGGGAAATACCAATGCGAAGTCGCAAATGCATCGGAATCGATCGAACAACAACAACAACTGCAACTGCAACTGCAACAATCAATCATCAAAGGCGCAAAGGCAGCAGCGAATCCAGTGAAAACTGCAGAAGCCAAAGCAAATTGCCAGCTAATTTAACGCAATAAACGCGAATAAAATAAAAAAAATTCCAATGCGTCGAAGCGAGAAGAACGCGACCGACAAAAGGAAGCGGCACTTCCTACCTACAAATATGTCTGCAGGTCAGTCAGTTGGCCAGCACCTGAGCCCCAATGTGGCATCAATCAGCATTCCAGCCAATCTATCGAGCCCTTCTGGCCAGATCAGAGGGCCCATAGACTATCTAACATATATGTACATAGACTGCGGGTGCGGCCTCAGTTTTCACACTTTGCCTGGCATAATTGAGTGGATACTGCCACTGGCTGACACACACACACACACACATACATACACACACAGCGGACACAACCATCTAATTAGCTCCAAAAGGAGGGGAAGAGAGTAGGAGGAGGAAACTGAACATCATCCACAGCATCCAAACCCCTCAGACAAGTTTGGGCATGTGGGTAAAATCAAAGCGGAAATTGTTTATTAAACAAATCCAAAGGCAATAGGCTTACTATCCACACTCTGTGTGTAGATAATGTTGTTTTAATTGGCTTCTGGTCTTTCATGCGGTGTGGTAATAATAGCAGCAGGTCCATTTAATAATCGAGATTGGACATATCATCATAATTGGCGGGCTGTCACAGCCAATCGAAACCCAAATAGAACAAGCTTCAAATATTAATTTGCCTAGTAGATATATTAAATGTCTAATTAGTACTTAGTATGTGTGTGATTAATTGCAATTTGTCATAGAACGATAGATACTAAATTATTGAATTTCTATATATTTTACTTAACATATACAGTCGAACTTCCCTAACTCGAATCACCATTATCCAAGAAAAAAGTTCGAGTTAGGGAGACTTCGAGTTAGGGAATTTTTTTTTTTTAGTTTTTTAAAAGAAACTACAAATGCATTAAATCATAAATACATTTCAAATTGCAAATTTTTCTTGTTATTTTCAACAAAAAAGGATTCCAGTTTGTTCAAGGCCTGTTAATATTCTCAAAAATTGGTTTCTTCGTTCTTTTGCTGTATCCAGAAGAAGTTCCCGATTCAAATGTCATCATAATTAATATTTCATTTTTTAATATAATGAAAAATGTTTTTGCTGAGATACCACATTTTCAGCAACTTTAATTTACTTGGTCTACTTTCAAATTCCTTAACTACTAATAAGTTTGAATATTTCCTTAAACATTTTTAAACATTTTAGTACACTGATGTGCTGACAAAGAAGTACATTTCGAACATCTTTCCTATAGCAATTTCACAAGCCTAAAAAATTGTTGATGCAATATTCTATCATATAACATCACCATATGTTAATGTACATCAATATTACATATCCAAACGAGCCGGTAAGAAAAGCATATAACAGAAACGAAAAAAAAATTCAATTTTTATTGGAGATTTTCCCGAAAAATTCGACTTACAGAAGCACGGGCCAATATTTTTGTTCGAGTTACGGAGAAATTCGACTTATGGAAGTTCGAGTTAGGGAAGCAGATTTGTATGAAATTTGCTCAGTAAGCGCTATTGCCACTCGATTTTGTTCGAGTTAGAGAAAATTCGAGTTAGGGAAGTTCGAGTTAGGGAAGTTCGACTGTATTTATAAATTTATTCTTCAAGACAGACTAGAAAAATGTATTTATAAAATCAAATTTTAAAACTGATTTAATAGCTTTCGTTTTAAGTTTTACACTCCATGTATTTGTCGAAAATAAATATTGAATATTAAAGCCTAGACTGTCAATTGTTGACTTTTAAGCATCACAACAGGTTGAGCATAAGCAATAAATAAATATAGGTGAATTTACTGAATACTTTACCTTAACATTACTAGTTACCTAAAAAAAGATATCTTCATATAATGATATCATATGTGACTATTGTGAATGCCTCATTGACCGATCTCTGAACTGCACATGCAACTGTCGTCAAGCGTGCAAATAAAATGAAATTATAAATATAATTAGGCAGCGGCATTAAGATCAGCTCATTAATAACGAAGACAGTGTGCGAGATTCCCACAATAAATCTATGTGGGAATCCCCCCAGGCCAAGATGGCATTGTACACGAGTACTGGAGACGGTTTCTAAATAAGCAAAAGTCGCATATGAAAAGTGAAACTGCAGCACGAGAACGAATGTGAGTGCGAGTATTGTCCACAGTTGTCAACATCCGTTCCAGAGGCACATAAAACTTAAACCAGATGAACAATAAACATCAAAAGTCTCCCACACGCAGAAAACAAAAGTAAAACTAGACTTGAATTAAAACTGAAATTATGCAGATGAAGTTTTGCGCCTGCGCACGCGCCAAGACACCGCGTTTCATGTGGAATGGGGCAAGGGGCATGGAGCATGGGGCATGTGGGCGGAGGGCAGGGTCGTCGCGAGAGTGGGCGAGACTTGACCAACGATACTCTGTATTCGTGTGTGAGTGGGTGTCATCCGTATTCGGGTAGGTGTCTCTGGTTAATTGATAAAAATGCTGTGGAATTAGGCGCAAAATACACGCAATTCGCGTGGTGTCTGAGTCGATGATAAAATTGCTACCAGCTACACCGCAAATGGGCAAAAGTGTTTGTCGCTCAACGGCGGCCTGTAATCAATGTCTAAGAGGCCTGTAATCTGGCTAGATATTGGATATTGGACCGTAGAAGGCGAACAGCTTGTAAATTGCTTTGTTTATGACTTTTTAAGTTTCAATTTAGCACAAGATGCGGGCTCAAGTCAAGCCAAAGTTTGTACTCAAAGTGCTAATGATAATTATTATTATGATTATGATTGCGTTTTTGCCCCTTTTGCATGAAACAACTTTCTATTGAGGGGCAGGCAGCACCCACAATCATTACATCATCATCATCATCATCATCATCCTCAGCATATCAACTGGAGATCAACTTCCGTTTGGAAGGCAGCGAAAGTTATCAACAACTCATTACAACAATAACCAAACAATCAACAACTCGTTTCAATGAAGCAACTCATGACTCCGACTCTGGCCGAGTCTCCGTGTAATTTCAAACGCCGAAACAATGACATATAAATCGCCAACAAAAACACAACAAAAATAAAAAAGCTAAAAGAAATTATCAAGCGTAACGACAATCGTGTATCAAACATATGTATGCACACTCATACTTATGCATCAGTCATTTGGTGGCATGTGGAAAGCATGGAAATTGCCTGGCAATAGAAAGCAATGCAACAAGTTGCCCCTTTGTCCTATTCAGTCGCAGTCGCATGTGTTTGTCATGTGAGAAAAATAAGTGCAGTGCTGACACAATTGTCACTGCAAGAGATCTCTCTTAAAATTCGAGATACTCCAGCGATTGTCTGCCAAAAGAAATCAAGCCAATTCCCAGTTCACTTGCGCTCAGTTGCCAGTTGCCAGTTCAGGCAGTTGGAGCAACTTGAAATTGTTATACTCTTCGACATTTAAAAATGTCTTTTTGAATATTAGCTATATTCGAAGTAATTCCATTCAGCTTCTCCTTCCAAAGATCGCATTTAAGTGATCAAATCTTTTGTCCCCCAACTTTGGAGTAGTTTTAAAAAATTAAACCAGCAAAAAGTAATCTGCTTAGAGTCTTCTCTTCACACTAACTCTAATATTTATTGATCTGATTGTAACTTTGCAATTACCCCCAGACCCATTATTATTACAATGATATTCTTTTTGTTTCCATTTAAAATAATTTTATAACTTTATTCAAATTAATAATTTTAAATTATATTCCTAATTTTCATTTAATTGGTTTTTGTCGATGGTTAATAAATAAATAAATTGGAATGCCTTAAATATACCATTATTTTTATTTTATAGAATCCAAATTAAAAGTGGCGAAAAGAAATAAAAATTATTAATTCCAAAATTCATTTAAATTCTTAAATATAAAAATAAATTAGTCTCGCTTTAACTTGTGCCATTCTTAGTCTAACGTCAGTTGTTTGCCTTCTGACTTAAGTCAGAAGTGAGTGAAACTTACATGTAAGTTGACACTTGGAGAGGTTAAGACCATGTCTACCTTAACTCGCCCACAACGAACCCAACTCGTAATCGGGTCTTTAAAACGATTACATGTAGCATTGATGTAGGTCGTTGTCTCGTTTGCAACACCAACGTCATCAATTTATGGTTCGAAAATCCAGCATATGGTATAAAAATATGATGTACAATAAAACATCTTTTGTTTTTTATGAGCGCAGAAACAAAAGACGCCCGCACATGTTTCATGATGACATAAGCTGCTGTTTTTTCTCAGTTTTTTCTCAGTTTTTTATACTTTTGGTTACGAATTTAAAGCGACAGCTGATGCTAACATGATATGTATTTATAAGTCTGTAGTGTATAGATTGGTTTCAATTCTTAGTTCAGCTCCATTTTGGCAGCTAATTAATGAGAAGCCCGACAGGTTGGCGCGTGTCAAGTATTTATTTTTTCATTTTTATATTTTCCAAAAAAGGAAGACAAGTTTTTGTCTCTCGACTTGCATATCGAATGTGGCTTTTATGCATTTTAGTAGATTGTTGCATTTGTTGCGTGGGCTTGGCCCCAAAACCTACACTAAATCAAATATCCATTCATTCACTAAACGCCGTCTTGATGTTAAAGTTGTAAGTTTGGTTTTTCATTGATAAAAACCGATTGTGAATGGAGTTTGGCGGCTTGTATTTTACATTGTGTAAAACATTGCCCAAAGGTGCTTGTGGCCTAAAGTCTAGGAATTAACATATGAAAGCAGAATAAGCACTCCCCGGAAATCTTAAGAAATCTCAAGTAGATGTATTTAAAGAACTCTGAGAGTTTTAGAATTCCAGAGACAGTCTAATGAGAAGCTAAAGTTTTAGTTTTATTTATGGTAGTTCACCAAACCTAAGAGTAGATTAGCATGCCCAAATCATACAGTCCAAAACTAGAGTATCCAGCTTTATGACTGACAACTTCTTGTCCAACTTTCAGTTGCCAATAGCGCAATTTCCATGCTCTGTTTTTGGAATTCCAAGCGCCAGCTCCATAAATCATTAAGGATTGAAAGACTGTCTGACAGAGTCGCGTCGAACAAGACCGTAAAATGTCACCAAGTTTTGTAATAACCTTTCAAAGAGTTCGGCCCCTGGGGGACAGCTTTTATTTTTGCTTTTACTGTTGCTGTTGCTGTTGCTGTTGGTTTTGGTTTTGGTCATTGCTCAGTTTGGGGCTTTGCTGGGAACACGCCTTGCTTTTTGAATCAACAAACCATAAAACGCACTTAACCCACTGAGTACCCCTAACAACAACAGTAGCAACAGCAACAGCAACAACAACGTAAACAACAACTGCTCGCACTAGCTGACCAAACAAATTGAACTCCTCTCTGCCCCCTCTCTGCCTGCATTTCCCTCCACTCCTCGACTTCGTTTTGTGCTCAATTGAAAACTCAGCAAGTTTTCGACAGTTTTTGGGGGAACTATGTCCATACATATACATTGACTGGTAGCGGGGGGCATGTGGCATGTGGACATGGGGGCATGGGGGCATGTGGGCATGGTGCATGGCACACCACTGGACGATGTTGGTGCCGGCCGGCAATTGTTTTGCCAGTTCAAAAACGCTGATTAAAGCGAGTCTCTGGATTGACTCGGCGGCAGTTTTTCATATGCCTCTTGTTGCTTCTGGTATTGTTGTCATCGAACTGGTAGCTACAGTGAATATTGCCTATACACTAACACTAAACGAGGTATGCTAGCTATGTTATATAGCTGGGAAAGTGGATGTTGATATTCGAATGCTTTAAAACAGTGGTGTCCGAAAGCACACTATCAAATATTTTATTTAAAGTCATTTATTTTAAGAGAAAAATCTAAACAAATACTTATAAAATACCAAAAATTATATTATTATTTTCTGATTCTATTCTTTTTATATACTTTTATAAATGTTATGGATTCTCAACTATTTTGGTTAACGGAAATTATTATTTTACCTTATTCTATGTTAAATTTTCATACAAATTTTGTATAACTTCAGAACATAAGCGTCACAGACATGACTATGATTTGTGAATGAACCTTATCGTCATACTTACAGGATACAAGAAAATTAACAATTATAATGAAGAGCAGATGAAAAACACATGTTTTTACAACAATTCTCTTTTGGATTTGAAAAACTTTGAATGGCAACTAAAAGGGTATTTATAATTCGACTTTGTTTGTTATGAGTCTCACATTGTTTTTGGTTTTATTTGGGTTAAGCGCTCCAGCAACCGCCAAGTCATGCATGGCCAGTAGACGGCAGAACAGTTTCAATCGCAGTTGTTATTGTTGTTGCTGTTGTTTTTGTTGCTATTGTTGTTGCTGTTGTTGTTACTGAAAGATCAACTATCGGCACATTGCAGTCAGTTCTTGCAGCGGTTCTCGGAAGGCGTTTACAGCACCACCATGAAGATTAATGGCTAAATGGGTTGGACTATTACATCTTAACATATTCGGAATTTTAATTTGATTTGTGGTTTCGTTTCGTTGGCTTTTGGGTTTCAAGTTTGCCTTAGTTCAATGAGCATTTGCGGTGCGTTTCATTAGGCGTAAAGTGTGGTGCGTAATGCCCCATCCTTAAGTGGATAATATGGGGTTTCCAGCGAGAGTTTTCATTGAAAGTATGACCCCGAAACTCTATATCATTATGCAATTATTGTAAATTCTCAGCTAAGAGTTGTAAGCAAGATTCTACGAATTTGATATGTGTGGATCATTTCTGTTTAGTTTAAATTCAATTTAAATTCAATACTTGAAAATATATGAAATATGTATAATACAACCTTCTAGAAAAATAATAATACATAGATTCTTTGGAATTCTTTATTATGTAATTATTGTAAATTTTAAACGAACAATTGATAGCATGATTTTTGGAATTAGACATGTGCACTATGGTAAAAAAGTCCGATATTTTGGCATTAACTTAAATTTTCTGTTGTTCAGTTTCTTAAAAATGTTTGTAGTTCCTAAATCGAAAAACTCCAAAGCAAACAAAAATAATTTTTTTAGATTTTTCGGGACTACCATTAATATTTTATGGGCGCTCAAAGTCAGCTTATTGAGCGATGCCATGTGAACTGAAAAAGAGCGGGAAAACAAATTGCAACTTTCGGATCGAATTGTGTGTGTTATGTAAGCATTACAAAAAATTATAAATATGAACAAAGTTCATAAAGGTATTTAAAAAACGCTAGTAGCAAAGATTTTTAGTATTTGTGGTTTATTGTGCAATGGTCTAATGTGTTGTTCATGTGTATTTTTAGCTAAAAACTAACAAATGTGTTCCTGTTCCGTTAAGCTTTACTTTAGTACATCACAAAACAGTACGAGAGTTTTGAGTAAACGTTATTAACTTAACCATATAGAATCAGATGTGAATAATCCGTTTTGTTCGATTTTGTTCCTTTTCGTGAAAAATCGCATGTTGTAGGTGTGAATTTTGGCTGAAAAATCGGATTTTTCTCAGATTTAGATAGAGAGCGAGGTAAAAACATGGTCAAATTTAAAAACAAACTAAATTGTAAATTCTATTTAAGTCTAATCAGCAAACAGGCAAAGTTAGAAATAAATTGATTTAAGTTTAAGCTTGAAATAATTTTTTTTACCTATTTTCTTAGTCGGGGAGGAAGGTTGGGATGAAGACAAGGTCCAATTGAAAAACAAAACAAATTACATATTTTTTAATATTATAACTAAGCTTCGTGTCAAATTTTAAGCCTCTAGCTATATATTTAGATTTAATATAAATATTTTACCATTTATTGCATAGTCGAATGTGGGCGGGGGAGATAAAGGCGTGGTCCAAATCCGAAAAAAAAAATTCAAAATTCTAAATTAGTCTAACTAAAGGTTATGCCAAATTTCAAGTCTCTATCTTTATATTTAGAGTCTATGCCAAAATATACGGTTTTTTTACCATAGTGATGTGGTGAGAAATTAAGTTAACAAAATTAAATTAAATTTAATATAAATTCCTTATAATAATACATAGATTCTTAAGAAAAGATTGTTTAGAATTTGCTAACAAATAACAAATATTTTATTCCAATCAAAAATTTGCATAATTTGCAGTTCAACAGAGCGAAAAGTGCCTTTGAGTCACTGTTTGCTATTCTTAGTATTTCTAAGTATGTGAATATATATAGTATCTTTATTTTGGCCACATTACAAAGAATTCCGACACATGCCCCAAAACGACGACTCAAGGTAAAGTTCTAAGGAAAAGTTAAATATTCGGTTTTTTCTTGTCCCGTTCAGCATTCGTAAATAGAGCTATGAATTTAGTCTGTTACAACCGCAACAACAACAAGAACAAAAATAACAACAATATCAAAGAGAACAACAACAGCGGCAACAACAACAACGAACAAGCGACTGCAGAAGCTTTAACTTGGCTTTTGTTTGAGCAACGGAAATTATTATTAATTGCTTGGAATGCCAAGCCTACAACATACAACATACAACATACAACTCCATTCAGCTCCCCTTCCCTGCCCCTCCCACCTCTTCACACTCCCCACTCCGCACTCTTCTAATGGCTTCCGTTGGCGTGGCAGCTTCTGGTATATTTTTCTAATCACTTTGATGACGTCAAAAGCCGTTTTTTTCATGGCCAAAATGCGGCGAGATCTTGGCCTCAAATCGCGCTTAGTGTGAATACTTCAAGTGTGTGTGTGTTGGGCGGATTGCGTGGATTCTGTAGATTATTTGGAGTAAGCGCCCAGTTCAATAACCTTGGCAACGAGCAGCGACATTTGACAGCCCCTCTCAGCAGACAGCGTGGGTAACAACAATTGCAACATGAGCAACAAAAACAACAGCAACTTAAACAACAACAACAAATGTTTACTGAGCTGGCCAAGCGTGGCCAAGTTAATAGCAGGTCTCCAGCCCCATTGCAACGCCAATTGCAGTTGTACACCGAGAAAAAAGCCAAGATGTCAAATTTAAACTAAATCAATTTGGCATGCAATTTTGAAATTTATTTATTTTGGCTATAATTGTGAAATTAAGAATATGTGCGACTTCAATGGCAACGACTCAACATTTAAATAACCCAAAATCCATAAGAAATACAAATTACAAAATTCTTTTAATACGAATTGATCGAAATGAAATGTCATATTTGAAATAAACATATTTTCTTCCCGGCTTAAAAATACCCAAGATCACCCAAATTATTTAATGTTATTTAAAATACTTTTAACATTAACATATTTT
The DNA here is from genome assembly GCA_037043435.1 of Drosophila suboccidentalis. NCBI lineage: Eukaryota > Metazoa > Arthropoda > Insecta > Diptera > Drosophilidae > Drosophila > Drosophila suboccidentalis. The sequence continues at coordinate 27,623 of JBAMBK010001470.1, forward strand.
TTTCTCTTT